>JAZAYU010000685.1:0-182015 GCA_038501625.1 Corbicula japonica | reverse complement strand
ACAAAGATCACATTATATTTAAAAAAAATCTTATTTTACAGATCCCACCCCAAACCCCTGATTGATTAAACACATCACAATAAAAAACACAGCAAAACATCACAGCAAGAAATCAGAAACACTTTTTTTTATTTGTAAACAAATTTCGAAAATAATTTCACCTCAACCCCATGCTGCATCATTCATTTATCCCCTTAAATTTGTATGAAAACATAAAACAGAGTACTCAAAGTTATTCCATAAGTAGAGTAAATTAATATGTCTTTCAATTTAACAATTTTCTTAATTCTGTTTACAAGATTGAATTTATTTACTGAATTGTGTAGTTTTCAGAGTTTTGGCTAGTTTATGAGAACTTGTGTCAATGTTATTGTTTCTTTAATTTCTTAAAATATACACATGTATTAATCTTCACTTTGACCCTGAGCTAATAATAAAATCAGTAAGCTACATTCTGAAGACTGTGCTATGAATTTTCAGGTTTGGTTACCCAGATCCCGGTTATCTCAGCAGACTGTGCTGTATTTTTTCAGGTTTGGTTACCAAGATCTCGGTTATCTCAGCAGACTGTGCTATGCATTTTCAGGTTTGGTTACCCAGATCCCGGTTATCTCAGCAGACTGTGCTATATATTTTCAGGTTTGGTTACCCAGATCCCGGTTATCTCAGCAGACTGTGCTATATATTTCAGGTTTGGTTACCCAGATCCCGGTTATCTCAGCAGACTGTGCTATATATTTTCAGGTTTGGTTACCCAGATCCCGGTTATCTCGGCAGACTGTGCTATATATTTTCAGGTTTGGTTACCCAGAATCCGGTTATCTCAGCAGATTGTGCTATGAATTTTCAGGTTTGGTTACCCAGATCCCGGTTATCTCAGCAGACTGTGCTATATATTTTCAGGTTTGGTTACCCAGATCCCGGTTATCTCAGCAGACTGAAAGATGAGCTAGCTGCTAAAGGAATTGTCAGTGACAAATAAAAACAGACTACTTCTGTTTGTGATATATGCATTTAAAAATTCATGCTGGTGAAGGCCGATTTTTGACCTATGAGCTGTGACCTCAAGTGTTGAAGTTGATGTCTAAAATGGTTGAAGTCTACTGGTTAAGGCACATTATTATCACGGGTCATTCTCAATGTAATTTAACTTGGGAGACCAGTCTAAATTCTCAGCAACCAGATTGGTTGTAATTGAGCACAGCCTCAGAACATACCAGTGAAATTGAACTCCGGTCTCAGTGTTATAAAATTTAGGTCAGATTTGTTTTATCTTCTTTTTGTTAATGCTGGTATCACATATGTAAAAAGTGATTTATTTCTTTGTTATTGTTTTCTTCATTTTCTTCTATAATAGTCAGATAATTTAAACTTTTATCTTTAACGAAATTTAACAAAATAACATTCCAATATCAATAATTAAAGAGAGCTCTTTTTTTTCCTTTTTTAAAATGTCTGATTTAACTAACTCTGTTTTAACTCTTTTTTTTTCATACATGCTACTCAGTTTTGCTGTTTTACTGACCGCTGTGACATTTATAAATAGTGTTTACACTTCACTCCATATATACTACTCAAAATTTGATAAGGGCCATTTGTGTAGGCTGTAAGTTTACCTGCTTAGATAATTTTACACACATGTTTAAGTTCAACAATACGCCGATGACAAATTCATCGGTTTTATGAAATAACAATAGGAACAAAACTTAATTTATCAAAAACTGTTCAAAGTGTTAACCTAAACAATTACAGCCTACAAAAGTGGCTCTTGTCAAATTTGGAGAATATAATTATATACATTGTTGTTGTTTTTTCTTCACTTGTACTGACAGCGAGTAGATTAAGATCATCTGGAACATCCGCAATTTTTCAGTCTGAATTATATATAACTAACATTAATGATACATGAAGTACTTGTTAAGATTATACGCAAAAATTAAGGTAACATGTCACCATTCATCTTTTGATTTTTTATAATTGACACCAGATAAATACAATAAACAAATTCAAATTTGTACCACCCAGAATACACAAAGAGTGATATTAACAACCTGTGGTAATCTGCAGTCGCTAATCCCCTGTCGGTCGTAGCTAATTGAGCGTATTGATGCCTGTCATCAGTGTAGACGAAACTTAAGGCGACACAAACGTTTTTGGAGAGGCAAGACTAAAATATAACGGTGGCTAGTCGAAATATTGGTAGTCGATAGCCGCCCCTGCCGCCCCATTGACTACGCCTACGGTCTTATTAAATTATGAGGGAACGAAGTGTATAAAGTAGAGAAATCATAAGTAAACAAACAGAACGCCTGAAAATTATTTGCTTTAAGCTTCTATAAAACGTCATTTGAATTTTTAATCGACCAAAATAAATTTTTGCCAGTAGTTTCAAAAACCTTATCACCATAACTAATTTCATGTTCTTTTATAGCTGTAAGACAAGATGTTAAGAGCACGGATAATTAAGTAGTTGTGCAAGAACTAGAGTTTGCAATAAATCTTGCTTTGTACGGTGTTTTATGCATTTTAGGCAACCAATACATATTAGGTACTTTGTCTTATTTCTGCTCAATACTGAGGAGTTGATGCCACAGACTTTTATTAATGATATTAGGAAAGGGCCATAACTTCGGTAAAAATGACCTCAGGAAAATATCTTTTATTTGCGATCATCTTCACATCCTCCTTGATCATTTGTGCACGTTGGAAAGAAATGAGTTGATGCTACAAAATTTGGAGGACGTACGGACGTGCTAGTGCAACTGTATTTGATTTCCACTTCGTGGGTGCATATCAATATTCTATATTACTTAATTCCATATTAGGTTAATAGTACACAGCTCTAAAGATAAACACAAACGAATTTAAATTATTTTACAGATAAAAGCATGTGCTTCCATTCGGAAGATCATAAATAGCAAAAGCTAATGGCGAAAGCTGATCAATATATCCAACAACAATATGTTGTTGAGATATTACTTACATGAAAAGCTAAAATTCAAGAAAGACTCCCACCATGTCTACTTTCGGTTCCAATAGCAAATCATTTTTCTATATCGTTAAAACCTGACATTAATATTTCTTAGGCCAGCACAAAAAATTAATAAATATGTTGTCCTTGGCTGTATGTTAGTTTGGATGCTAAAGTTATTTGAAAAGTTCAAAAAATGCTTCATTTATGAAGTACATATATTCACAAAAACTACAAATAGCATTTGCATTAAGATAAAATGCTGTTTAAAACGTCTTGAGAAAAAACGATACAGAAATATATAAAATGTTCCGGTCATCTCTCAAAAAAATAACACGTATTTAAATTATGCAAACTGTTTTGACATTGAAACCGAAAGTAAACATTAAGGAGGTTTTCATTGAATTCCTTCCTAAAAACTCGAACACTATTTTGACGAATCGTCTCAACATATTGTATATTGACATACTACTTTTGTTCAGGTAAGGATTTTTAATGTATATTCGTCGCCTTATTATTACAATGTTCTAAGTGATATTTTTCGAAAAATGAGATTTTTATACCGTTGTAATCGTGGAAAAAAGACCTATCTGAATATGGTTTCAGAATTGGTTGATTCACTTTAGTTTTTAAAATTCCCAATCACACAATGTTCTATCTTGCGGTTTATTCACACTCGTGTAAGGATTACACTGTTCTAAGTAACTGTAAAAAAGTAAGTTAGAGCATTGTAATAATAAGGCGACGAGTTACTTGCGGAGAAAATAATGGTTAGTACTGGTTAGTCCAAGAACACTGGTTAGGTTAAACCGAAAGTAGAGAATTTTTAAAAAGTTAAAGATAAAGACTAAACACAAACTCATGTAAGTTATAGACTTCATCAAAACACACACGCTGCTGTTTTTCTGAGCAAATTCGGTGGAATATGAAGGTTTTAGAGAAATCTGAAACTTTGAAGACGATTTTCTCCAAACTGTAAAAAAGTAAGTTAGAACATTGTAATAATAAGGCGACGTATTGTCCATGAATTTCTGATGCAGACGATTTTTCGTTTGTATTGTTTAAGTATGTGTTTGGTCATAAGAGCATTAATTAGACTGAACTCAGCATGCACACATTAAAACATCTGAAAAATGTTTTGTTTCACTGGCCGTCAGTAAGTTTTTTTCCTTAAATTTTAACCAGTTTTCGCCACTTGCACTGTTGTTTCCATCAATGCAGATTCTTTGAAATGAAAATAACAACTTAAATTTAAATTGGCATTATTTACAAAACATTTTACATATGATCTAAAATGTTCACATGGTAAGGCAAATAAAAGAAATGGCAACGTGTTTAAAATATTTGCAGCATGTTAAACAGATATTTTTAGATCTATAACCAGTTAGAATTCATAAAAAGTGTAAGGGGTCGCAAACATTGCAAATGGCGAAAACAGGCTAAAACTTCAAAAAATGAATTTTGGGGGAAATACTTATTGCCACCTAGATTTTATTAAAGAAATGTATTTAGCTAAGGATGTAGTTAATGTTTGCAGGCTCAATTTAGTCTAATTCATGTTCTAATTACCAAGCACATACTAAAACAAAAGAAAAACCGTTTGCATAAGAACTCTGAAATTCATGGACAATATACCAAAGCAACTCATACCTGAAATAAGTATATGCTGGTCTACAATGTTTAGTGCCAGTTTGTCATATTAGGGTTTTCAAGAAATTTAAGGAAAACTTACTTCCTGGTTCAAAATGAAAGTAAATTCATTTTTTCGCCATTTGCAATGTTTGCGACCTCTTAATCTGACACACATGTGATTTTTTTCTCATTTAAGAATGGACACCGTCTTCCATATAGAGCACAAGATTGCGTTTATGATCGATTTCGGCTGTGTAGGAGTCTATACAGTTATCAACAAGTATGAAATTATGTCGTCTGAGCAGATCTTCTTAATTGTTATAAACACTTTTTACTTCCTGGTTGGGAATTCCTTCTTTCTTTTTCAAATTTCGTAGTTTCTCTCCTTTAGAAGTAATATGCGAGCTTTGCAAAAGGTAAAACATGAAAGTATTAGCTGGCCTTCAAGTATGATTCAGAGCTAGTCCAAATTATTAAGCTGCATTCTTCTATTCCTCCTTTATCCGTTTATTGTTATGAACAGACGAAAAAAAAAGAAAAGCAGTTATGCACTGTAATGCAGGTTCGGATGGAGGATTTCCAGACAAGAGGCAAACATATGTAGTTACATGACAATTTCCAACTTCCTACTGATGACAGTTAAATTGTTCCTCATTAAAATGGATTCGAGCATACCTATTGAATACGTAATGAATGTTTCAGTTGTGGTAAATATTGACATTACAATACAATACAAATTTTATTTATTGTCGGTATTGGTCAACATATAATAACATAAGCGATAAAGCTTTTGACGGAAATTAATAACAATATAACAATTCAAACAACACACTACATGAAGCAATTACATTACATAACTCTGCATTGCATACATTACATGAAAGCACAAATGAAAGCACATATATTATAAAAGCAAGTAAATGCAATTATGATATTATAAATGGCACTTTTATAAAGGTTAAAGCAACAATTTACTACGATTATAACTAAGTTACACACTTAATATAGAAAAATGTGGAGTTATGATAAAAAATATATTGTAAATAAATAAATAACTACATGTTTAAAATCAATTTATGGGACAATTAAGAATTGGTTGTTGTTAAAAGAAAAGTGTTATTAAAATATATACTTATCAAAAATTTATCAGAGATCACGTTTGGACTCTAAAACTTGAAACTTAATAACAAATCTTCTTAGCACAAATACCGTAATCACCCTAAGTATTGGGACAGTTAAAAATAATTAAAAATTTTCGTGTTCCAATATTAAGGGTCGCAAAAAAATATTTGTTCAAAAAGTGTCCCAATATTTTGGGTAGGTTTGTATGCTTGGATCGTCAATGACTCAAGACATGATAGGACGTTATCGCGGTACGTATACGGATCGACGTTATACATGTATATGATAATACGAAATCAAACAATTTATTTTTGCAATTAGTTTGTGTATACAGATTGAGAATAAAATAATTTGTTTTATGCCAAAACTTGTCGAGCAATATTTAATTAAGTGGTAATTGACATTCCGTTTATCTCCTGTACGTTTTTTGATGACAAACTCTTTCCAACTTGAAACAGGTGGCTTAATAGGGACGTTTTCACACCTTTTTCGGTCATAAGAAAGACTGTTTTGATAAGATATTAATTACTGACACTTGCCTCAGGCTATTATCTGCACCTGCATAAACAATTTAGCGCGTTATTGAAATAAACAGATTGTTAAATAAGAGTAAAATATTTAGGATAAAGGTATATAATTAATTAAAATGAAAACGATAGCCGTTATTAATACAGAGGAGCGTAAGTTAAATAAAAAAGAAAGTACATGGGTACTTTATATATTCTTTTTTTTTCTTGAGGAATCCCTTGGTAACAGAAGGTGTGATTCCAGACTACTTATGTTCTTTAAAATTGTCCATGGACTGGTTGCTGTTCCAATGCCTCAGTATGTTTTACCCACTACTCGTCTCACTAGACACATGCATCCCCTCTCTTTTAGGCAAATCCAAACTCCTTGTAATTACTATAAATGTTCATTCTACCCTGCCACTATTGTACTGTGGAATTCTTTGCCAGCAAATGTTGCACAGGCACCCACCCTGGACCAGTTTAGGCAGGGGGTAACTAAACTGTGCCATAACTTCTAAGCGACTATGCTGTTTTTACTCTTTTAACTGTAAATCTAGTCTTTTAACTAACACTATCAGCTTTAATTCAGAACTCTCACAAATACATTATGTATTACTTTTTTTCTCCTGTACATTTCTTCTTTTAATATTTCTTGTACAGACGCGCACCTGCATAAAATGCTAAACAATAGTGTCATGCAGTATTTATAGATAGATAGATATAACCCAAAAAACGCTTCTGAAAGTGTCCCAAAACTTAGGGACATTGAAAAATACTTACCCTAAAAGTGTCCCAAAATTTAGGGATGCAAAAAAAATTATTTTGATGAAAAATAAGGGTGTCCCTATATTTAGGGTGTCCCAATACTTAGGGTGATTACGGATATACAGAGCAAGCTGAACAAGCAGAACAGAACAAATAGCAATTAAAGCATAACAGGAAGTCACATACAGAAAGAACATGAACACTTCTCTCAGTTCCACGCATTGATCATGCTCTTAAAATGGTTAAAATTTGTTTCATCTCTAAAATGTTGCGGTAACGAATTCCATAATTTAGGAGCACGGTAACGGAAAGAATGTAAACCGTAACTTCTCGTCCTTACCTGCGGTATAGATGCTGTTTTGGAATATCTAAAAGAGTAAGACTGTTCTTTAATACAAATATAATCATTTAAATAAAGAGGGCATTGGTTGGTTATAATTCTAAAAGTTTCTGCCCATTTTCAGTGTAGGCATTTAAGATCTTTCTAATAATGTATCATAATTTGAAACATAATCATCATAAATAAACCGTAGAGCTCTTGTATTTTCTCTAATTTGCGAGTATTTTGCTTACCAGAAAAATGTTAAGTTAAAGGGCAGTAATTAAAATTTGAAAGAATAAAAGAATGATATTTATTTAATTTTCCTTATCGACATAGTTTATTTCCAAATCTTTTTAGTACATTAAGTTGTCTAGATGCTTTTTACAATGTCTATGATACGTTTGTCAAATTCAAGTTTAAAATCTATTGTAACCCCTAGTAATTAAACATTTTCTTTACATTTCATAGTATTTCCTGCCAGATCAAAAGTTCTATTTTCATGAAAAGATCGAAAGCAAGGGCTTGAAATTTGTCTGGTTTTGCTTGCATTTTATTACTGACAAACCAATTGATAAGAGACAAGCTGTCTTTTTCTAGTTTATGTTTGACATTTTCAATATTATGGTCAGCATGTGATAAGGTTTTGTCATCTGCGTTATTGTATAAACTACATTTATCTACAAAATCAAAAATATCGTTTAAGAAAATGTTAATGTTGAAAAAAACTGGGTCTATTGTACCACTATATATAATGTCAATAAACATAGGGTTAGTCAATGAACCAGCTGCTGTATATTTTAGCCTCACCACTTGACTTGATTTGACACTTCCCCTAACTTCCCCTAGAGGCAAACCTCAGTTGAGGATATCACCACAGGGGCTTTGAAGACGGACCCCGTTTTCTCTAAAGGAAGTGTCTCCTGACTAGTACTATAGTCTCCTCGACCGGTTCCAGAATTGATGTTTGATACTATATTCGCCCGTCGAATATTGAACATCGGACGCAATCGGGAATTCAATTAAATGTTTTGTAAAACTGTGTGTTTCTTTTATGTAAAGGCGCTTTCACGTGTGAAATAATAATAATGACAATTGCTTTTCCTCCGATGTTTATACAATAATTAAACTTATTAAAACTATCAATAGTATACAATACTAATTGATCTGCTCAGTTTACAGTTGCGAAATATAAAATATGTCGCAGCAGCTTTGTTAAATGCCGCCGTTCACAGGGTTGGTAACTAGCCTATTGTTTGTTGTTACTCAATGCATTACAACAGTTATGTCTCTATCATTTGGTCCTTTTTTGAAAATTAAAGAACAATTTCATAATGGCACAATTATTCTGTGTTGATGGTTCACATTGATTCAACATTTGAATCGTATTTCTAAGTAGAATAATAAACATGGTTGTCGGAATAGTACGGAGTCCCTAGGGTGACATTTAGCATACTTTTTTCATGTTCCATACGTTTTTAAGGATATCATATCGTTTAAACGAAATATTATACAAAATATTATTTCGTTTGAACGAAATTATTATTCGTTTAAACGAAATAATATTTCGTTGACATGAGGTGGTACTGACATGAGGTTAACGCCGCAATCCCAATTCTGAACTGAAATCAAAGGACTGGAGGTACTGATGAGTCGGCCATCAAAACACAATTGAAAAGCAATGGATTTTTGGGTTTGATTAAGTTGGACCAGAAATAAACTTTCGCCTCAAGAACGGGGAACAATTTACTTTATGTCCTCCGAGACATACATCTTCGACCCCAAAAACAATTAATGTCCAATTAACAAGTCAAGACAAATACTGTTATCAAGTTTGCAGACGTGGTGACATGGAAAGCAAACCTGGTGGTAGGACAATATGTCTAAAGGCATAATTTGAATATGATTGGACTTGTAGACAATAAAATGAAATTGACCAATCACAATTAAGTGAAGGATATCATACTTCATAGGTCATATGGTCAACAGTGAAACAACGCTGGTCAGTTCTCAAACACAACGCTTTATTTAAAGGTATTACTCCTTTCGTCCTTGCATTTTGCATTTAGAGAGACTTTTTAATTTTTCATTTTATCAATGAGAGTGCAATGACGAATGGAATATTACCTTAATGGCGTGAATACTTTTGTAAGTGTGGAAGAATCCTGTGAGCAGTTGTTTGCAAGCGCAGTATCATTAGACAGCACCTAAAATTCTGAGTTGAGATACGGTGACACCAATGACAGAAAAAAGTAGCTAAGCTAGTCATAATCTTTGAATATTCAAACTTGAAATCGACAAACAGAATTGGGTCACATGATTTAAAATAATACTACAAGTGACACTATGGTTTTTTTCAATGGTTCTATTATTCAGCAAATAATGTTCAAACACACAATTACACTGATGCTTTTTTGTCAACTGATGTTTTTTCAATGAGGTGCACATTAAAACGTTTTGGTTATATTTTATATAACTTGTCTCCATTTCACATCCACTATTTGTATCGACATTTGTGATTTTTTTATTCTTGTCCATTACAAAAGCAGCATGCTCCATTGCAGGAATTAGTGGCAATCTAAAGGCTGTATGCTCCCTCAGACAGTCATAGACAGAATTGTCAAACTGGTCTCCTCACAGCATTCCATGTAGAGCTGTTATCCTGAAATATTAATGTCAACAAATAACCTATTTATATTGAAGTTGTAATGATTTTAGCTGAAGTGTCTTTGTTTTCTTTAAATTAAGGGTAATTTTGGTTATTAATTGCCAGAATCCACCAAAAAGTTACATTAGATGGGTGTTCACTTGTGTCGCCCTGGGAACTAGATCAAGTTAAAAATGCAAGAACAAAAAAGGGAATAACCCCATCTTGACATAAAGAACTTGGAGTCATGATGAGTGTGTTGTCATGAGCAATATAATTTGAAAGTTTGATGTAGAAATATTAAGAAAAGTCAAAGTTAAAGTCAACATTAAGTTTTTCTGTTAAAAAAAAGTACAAAAAAAGGATTAACTCCATCAAATGTGACCTTGACCTGAAAATTAATATCAGCTCAAGCATGTTGTCACAAACAATATAATTTGAAAATTTCATGAAGAAATATTAAGAAATGGCAAAGTTATAACCAACATTAAGTTTTTGGGATAGATGGACGGACAGACAAAGCGATCCCTATGTATTGCCTTTTCTTTGAAAGGGCGACACAAAAAAATGACCCTTTAGATTAAGCAGCTAGTGGACACCTGGAAAACAATACATCAGTACATGTATCAGCAAGAACAACTTTGATGTCTGATCTGGATCTGATTGAAATCTACACTGTTTGCATATCTGTAAGAAATAGCCTCATGAATCTTATTATGAACCATGTAGATCCTGTTAAGACTGCACAGATATGCCTGCTGATCTGGATATACACTGGTCACTCATGTCATGTATTCATCGAAGAAAGGGGCAAAAACAACACAGTAATTTTTATATAGGATGATTAATTTTCTTGTGAAATGAGGTCTCACAAGTCAACACATACATATAAACACAATTTTATGTTTTCTTGTTACAAGATACAAAAATACAAATACCAACATATACAGATAGATTTAGTGTGTCTCAATCATACATTCATGCAGCTTTAATAAATGAAAATAAAAAAAATGCAAACCTTGTCTTCATTTTCTACAGTAACATTCATATTCTGCTCCCTTATGTTCTACCAATTCTGCAGACATTTCAAGGCCACAGCTTTCACAAGACTGATGATACACATGGCTGAAAATAAATGTTGTACTTTAATCATAACAAATAACCAAAACCAATTTCACTGTACTTTTTGTTGCTTATGAAGTTGTACATAATTTGATGTTGCAGGTTAGTTAACAGATTACAATGTTGTCATAATTCATCTATTTTTATAAGTATCACAAAAAAGAGGTATTTCTGGTGTAAGCTTCAAGCCATCTTCAGTTCCTATAGGCTCATACACAATTTATCCCATTTAACCTTTACCTCCATATGCCTTTATGGCATGGGAAATCAGTGTAGATCTAGATCAGCCGACACATCCATACTGCCTGATTAGGATCTAAATCGTTACGGCGTTAGCTTTTTTATTCAAATTTCAATAGGTTATTTCTGACCACAATGTGACCTGTGCAGATCCAGATCAGATCATGAAAAGGCATGAAAATGTGTATAATATTATAGTAAAGGGTTAATTACTACAAAAAAACACCTGCATTTTGATACTTCATTTTATTCGTTGGATACACCTTTTAACACATGAGCAACTTTTGTAAATCTAGGTGCTGACACATCTCCTTCCTGTTAATTAGAGCTTTAAATGTATCTAATGAACAGAGTAGATACAGAATGATGAGACCTCAAAATGTCTGATGTGCAAGCTGGTCTGGACAAGGGGTCTAACCTAAAGTAAGAAGATCGATGCTTTAAGACGGCCATTTCATGGAGAGTGGTGTCAATTGGTGATAAAACAGCATTGTTTTGTTTACATCGACCACTAATTCAGTAAAGTAAGTACATTTTCTTGTAATATAGGTATTGTGTATGAGATAACCACCTAGCCGCTTGTTTCAGACATCTGCTTTTGGTCCGTTTTTGTCTGTCCATGCAGTGGTTGAAGCGTGAAAGAAGGGATAGCGGCATAGGGGTCCAAACGCTGCAATGTCTGCAGACTGATTTTGGGAGCTTTAGAGAATTAGATTTCGCCTTGCTGTGTTTGCGGGGTGCGGCATACATTATTTAACACTTTAGAACGTTTTTCCGTTCAAATAGGAGCCTCTGTGTTCATTTTTTTTTACATTTAAGACGATTTCATGGAGAACTGTCTCACTTTAGGACAATTTCATGGAGAACCGCCTTACTTTAGGACAATTTCATGGAGACTTACATAAGAAAGCCATTGTTAATGGATTTAACACCAACTCTTGTTTTCATTTTTTAGGTCTAGTTCCAAACATGAGAAAAAGAAAACCCGTGTTGAATCTAAGAAGAAAATGGAAGGAAACCGAAAGAAAAAGAAAATTATCCCATATCTCCTCACCACTGAAGACGACAAAGAAAAAAATACGTCTTACGTCTCCATCACCGCTGAAATTATTATCACCTAGATCAACATCTGTGAAACGAGACATTCTAATACTTTTAAGTGTTCGAATATTAATTTTTGTTAAACGAAATACAAAGAAAAGCGAATAAATGTAAATTATTTCTGGTCAGGACATTTAATTTTCTTCTAAATTCGATGTACAATGAACAGAAACACCTGGTGTTATTATAAGAAGTGTCATAGTCAATATACTTCCACCAATTAACAGTGATTGGCAGTTTGAGTGACCATTAATATCAATTATCAGGGCTTCTTGATAACAATACGGACCGGTGTTTAATAAAGAGTTTTGCCATGAGGTGTGAATTCACTAATGCCGGTGTATGTTTTAATTCAAAACTTTACCATTGGGTATAGCTAAAAAGGTAAAAAGCCCTATCAAATGATTGTCATAATAAAGATAATTTGCATAATCAGTATCACGCGCATCCAATCCCGATCGGTATTGCAGTCACGTGCAAACTCAAACAATTGAAATGCTAAATATGCTAACAACACTTGGATTTCATTCTGCTTCCTCCAATAGTTAGAAACTTAAAAGTTTAATGCAGTTATCGTCTCAATTCAACATGCGTAACTGCCGTGACGACAACGGTATTACCATAAAATTACTATGTCCCGTAAATGCACGTACAAAAGACGACGAAAGTACACTGACTTCTTTTATAGTAACTTAATGTTATTTATCAGTAAGCGGACAGCACATGATCATTAAATGTTAGAAATCGAGATTTGATCTTACTTTAGCATGACCTGATGTGAAACGTTATTATAATTGGAAAGTCGTAATTAAGCCGGAAGTGTTGTTTGACAGACACATACGGCATACTCCAGCAAAGAGATCGCAAAAACAAATAACTATCGAATATAACAATACTTGTACATCAAAATATTCTAATGACAATTTTGCTATTTGTTGCCATCCCTAAAAAGAATACATCCACATAAAAATAAAAAAGGTGAGGAGAACAAATGCGTGTACTAAAATCATCATAATAAATATGTTTTGCATGTAGTCAATTTAACACAATGTCGAAATACTGGTCGATTGGTAATTATATAAACTTTGAAAGTTTCAGCAAAAAAGCCAATAACACTGGGAACAGTAGGGATTAAGTGCACCTACTAAAAATATCTGATTAAATTGATTTTAATCAGAACTTAATTATATCTGAAGATGGTATTAAAGGCAGGGGATCGTAACCCTGCAGACTAGCAGACACTTTGCTTTTGGCCCAAGCAGATACCTTGTAAAATACCCACCATGTGGGAACAGCCTGATGGTAAAATTACCGCTAAATACACTGGTTAAAAGTTCTAAGTGCACACTTTTCAATTTTTAATATCTTAAAGTAAACTTATTCAAATTGAATGAAAGTTTGACTAAATGTTAATAATGATCAAACAACAATAATTTTTTGAAAACTGTGCACATGTTTTACGTTTTACGTCATCCACTTCGGCATACGCTTTTTATGCATTATCCCCGTGCGGCAAGCGAAATTTATTTTTTTACAATCGTTTTTGTTTTTCACATGTTCACCGACTCAAGACAAACACGAAAAACACACCAACAAATTGTAACCATGAAACGGTTGACATCAGCAGACAACGACATTGCCGTCAAAATTCTTTTCACAGGCACAACTTCAAATTTGTTGTAAACAAATATTTACGGTTTTCGTAAATGCAAAAGAAATACCTTATTTTTGCATATTTTATTAATTTAAGAAGAAAATCAAACGATATTATTTTCTAGATTGATTACGTTGCTTACGTTGAACGCTGATGTTACTCAATTACGTCATTAAATATTTACGTTAAACAACGTAAACTCGAAAAAATTAGTGAAACATTTGTTGGATAAGTGTCCAATAAATAAAATTTAAAACTAAAATTTATAGAAATACAATAAACTCCAAAATCGAATTATTCGAAAATGACGCTTATTCGGTCAAAAGGCGTATCCGAAAACTGGTCAATTTTATCGAAATGAATACATTTTTTTCGTTTGGAAAGGCTGTTACACATCTATCATAGAGAATTGTATCATCCCAAACTGCTAGACAATTCAAAAACTTTTGGCACAAAACATTGTGTGAAAAATGGAATTTTCTCCTTGAAATCCTGTAAAAACGTTATGGATAAAATAAAGTTGAGTGTGTTGGCTCATCGTGCCCAGCAGACCATTACAAAGCTACAGAAAGCTATTTCAGTGCAATGGAATGGCAAACTACAGTATTTCCTTTAAATCTGCATGAAATTTAAATTATACAGAGATGAGAAAACGATCACAAATGATAGCCGATGCAATGATAATTAACTTGAGAATTGCTTTCTGAGAACAAGTGAGCTAAAATATTATTATTTTTTAATCTGGTTAAGCAGACTTAAAATTTTTGGTGTGCTTTAATAAAATATTGATTCTTCTTCATTGTAATTTACACTATTTTGAAAGATTCAATCAAATTATTGGAAAAATTAACATTTATCAAGTGTGCACTTCGAACTTTTGACTAGTGTAAATAATAAAAATCAAGGACACTTTGGCGCTAAATCAAAACCATCACACTTGCCTCGCAGTGCCGAGACATCCGAATGGTTAAACATGGCTTTTCCCGCCCGTACTTCCGGCAAGGGGGTGGGGGTGGGAGAGTGGATTCATATGACTTTTCGACTGGTGCATACGTTAAAATGGGATGTCTTAAGGTGAAATTGTGTCGCGTAATCCGTTTTAAGCACTAAAGTATAGTACAGTCATGGATACCTAACAAGCAATGATATACTGGTCTTAATTGTGCTCATTGCATTTAATGGGTGCAGTTCTTGACTTGCCAATATAATCATGTTCAATACATGGTACAATTACAATAAAAATTACAGATATACTTCTGTTCATTATAAACTAATCAGTGTCTAACCTCTCCAAAATTTATAGCTCTCCATGAAATTGTCCTAAAGTGAGACAGTTCTCCATGAAATCGTCTTAAATGTAAAAAAAAAATGAACACAGAGGCTCCTATTAGCACAGGAAACGTTCTTAAGTGTTAAATAATGTATGCCGCACCCCGCAAACACAGCAAGGCGAAATCTAATTCTCTAAAGCTCCCAAAATCAGTCTGCAGACATTGCAGAGTTTGGACCCCTATGTCGCTATCCCTTCTTTCACGCTTCAACCACTGCATGGACAGACAAAAACGGACCAAAAGCAGATGTCTGAAACAAGCGGCTAGGTGGTTATCTCATACACAATACCTATATTACAAGAAAATGTACTTACTTTACTGAATTAGTGGTCGATGTAAACAAAACAATGCTGTTTTATCACCAATTGACACCACTCTCCATGAAATGGCCGTCTTAAAGCATCGATCTTCTTACTTTAGGTTAGACCCCTTGCTGGAGCTACATTTGTGCTATCTCTATCTGATGTGGATTTACACTGGTTACCCATGTGGTAAAATGGCGTGTAAATGGAGTAAAGGGTCAAGTTATTAACCATGAAAGTTGAAACAGCATTGGATTTTTGAGACACATTTATATGAGATTACCCAACTTAAAAAACAAATAAGCAACCCATCGTGTTAGTTCAAGGTGGCCCACAGATGAATATTGTTATATATAATGTTAATAATCAAGTGAATTCAAGTTGACCTTGTTATTCGGTCAAAGGTAGTCATATATGCCTGAGACAGAAGGCTGAGGGTAAATATGACAGCCCGAGGCCCAATAACATGTTCAAATTCATATGAAGACTAAACTGGGCCAATACAGGTGTTCTGGACCAATATGAGAATTGCTGGGCCATTATAAAATACTTAAGTATTGATGTGGTGTACCATGTAGTGTCTGCCAGGAAAATGGCATGTTCAAGTCAGGTGATGACATGCCTCGAGATTTTGCCACACTGCAGTCATGTAAAAGAAAAGGGCAAAGTATGCAATGCCTTTACTGTATATTAATACAGGGCTCTCACTAGAGAGAGACTTGAAGGAATTAGTCTCATCAAAAGTGACCAGACTTCTCTCTTTGTTGAGCTTTGTTAGAAGTCATTTTGTATTTACGATATAGGGAAAGAAAGCTGTTGACTGCAAACTTCTCCATAATGCAGTAAATTATGACAAAACTCTCCCTGATTTGCAAGTCTGGTGAGAGCCATATTAATAGTCAATTAATAAAATTTAATATACCATTATCCTTCTTCCACTCCTTTTCCAATTTCATGCTTTTTGAACCAGAGATGGCACATTTCTTACATTTGATTTTATCACTGAAATTAACAAACACAAAACTGCAAGGGTGCAAGTTAGGATTTCTAAAAAACCTGAAATCCTGAAAATTTATTTAGGGTAAATGAAGAAAATCAATCATTTTTTGACACACAAAAACCTGATTTTCAGGCAAACGCACCCATGAAATAATAACAATTATTTTGATCTTTGCTCAAATTACAAATATTCTTTATAATAACATATTTTATTTTTTTAAGTGAGTGATCATAACAATTAGTTTACTCTCATTTTGTACTTTGCTAGAATGGTCTTTCTTCAGATTGTTTCTATTCTGCATTGAAATCCATTCAGTCTGAGGTGTGAGGTGTATCTACAAAAAGTCACCCACAATCTTTTGGACTGTGAAAAATGTTTTTCCTTTAGTTGCTGTGAAAAAGAGTGAGCACTGCCATTTGTTTTGTAGTTAAAATGCCTGTTCCAACAGCCGTTCAAGAAAATTTCATAAAGTTATATTGATTAACTGTTGATTAACTGAATTAAGTATCCATATTGTTTCATCACTGCCAGAGTTATTACGTGTTTCCTTCTTTTGAATAAATAAAATATGGATCCAGGCATGTCACTTTAAAATTAACCAGAAAGTATCAGACTGCAAAAAGTCAAAAATGTGTTGACTGCTCTTATAAACTGGTCAAATTGGGTTATCACTAAAATTCACAAAGTGGGTTCCTTTTCAAATAACTACCAGTAATTTATTTTACATTGCTGATCAGAATTCAAGTCTGGGTAAAAATCATAGAATGAAATAGACATAAAATTAATGCCTTAAGTAGTTTTGGTTTATTTTACCTAAAAACAATTTGTAATGGAAGGCTAATAAATGAATACTTGTTACATCAAAATTATTGAACTGAAACACTGTGTAAACCTAGGTTCACTTTAATACTTAATACTGGTGTAACATCAAAAGGGAGACAATATATTCATTTTTATAATTTGGCACATGTTTGTAGTGAACAAAATGTATATCTTTGGTTTTCATTTCATAATTTATTGTCACTTTGTTAGGCAATTCTACTATTAACAAGACTTAATTTAACACTATGAAACTAATTTGAGTTATTTATCAAATTACAGGAACCTGAATTTCCATCAGAAAATATTCAGATAGGAAAAAATATTACATTTTCCCAATGCAACGGATTTGTACCCCACCCATTAACATGTTAAAATAATTTACTAGTTGCAATGTTGACAGCGTTATCACAGCTCGAGTCAAGCATTACAAAGAAACTAAAATATACTGTTTAAAATAATTACATCTCCTAAACAGTCATTCTGGATTTAACTCAAACATTATTTTCTACCTTCACTTTTGTTGTCCACTTCATTGCATGACGTCAAACAGTTCTATACCGCTTCAAATGGTTGATACATGTCTGACCAGAACCAAAAATCATCTAAACCTGTTTATGAATAATTAAATCAATTAATAAATACTTCATTCTTTCTTCCGGGATGCAAAATTTACCTGAAATGCATTTAAGAGATACTATTAAATAAATATTGTGAAGTTCCCATTTCTGTATAAACTTGGTGAATCCCTGAGGTGCTACTCTTTTTCTTCTTATTGTTTTCCCTGGGTTATTAATTTTGAGAATATCTGTTCTGATTAAATGACCTGTGAGACATATGGAATGGAGTGTAAGACAAAACTGAAAGTAGGAAAAACTTCTGATAGCGGATTTCATAAGGTGTACATATAACACGCAATTATTGAAAACATTGGATTTTCATTTCTTTGAATTTTTATACTTCAGAAAATCTTGTGTCAACTATGTAGCTGGTTACGGTTTGGAAATGGGTTAGATCTGGATATTTTCTGATGGAAATTCAGGCTCAAGATTATGATCAAATGCATAAAATGCATTTATTAATATATCAGTTAAATCAATTCATGTATGAATTTTAAATTACTTTAAACATAATTTTCAATAGATCAAAATGTTATAAAAAATCATTGTGAATCAGATGCTTTATGTTTTACTTTAAAGCGTTCAAATGGGAATATAATTCTTACACGAGTGACGATATTTTACCAAGTAATTCGTTAATCGTTCAAAATCCAACTTTTTTCAATGCAATACACTGAAATAATTTGATTACTTACATCTCTACAAGGTTCCACAATTAATATCCACAATGATTAGGGCCCTAAATTAAAAAAGTTTCGCTTAGCCCTACGGTCGATTTTGAGACTCCTACTTTCATTTTGGAGAGTGCATTAATTAATTAAATGACGTAACCGTTCAATAGAACCCAGAGCCAAAATCACGTTTACTGCGGTGTAGTCTTTTGAATATAAAATTTCAAGTTTTACAATGATACTCGCTTTTGATTTGATTACGCTGGATTTTTCGTCTTCACCGAACGTTGTCGAATCCAATATGGCGTTCCGCCATCAGGTATTCATGCGCGTTCATGACTCAAAATCTTGTCGAACGTTCCACGAGTTAAATTTCTTCAAATATTGATTGATTCCATATTTTTTAATATAAATTTTATCGTTTTGCACAGAATTACAAAATTGACCGCTTTGTAGCATTGACTTACTTTTTGAAACTAAGAACTATATTCTAGGGTAGCAAGCATACATTCTATGGTAGCATGCAAGTACTGTCGTTACTACATTGAAATAAAGAAGGAGTTAGAACAGTATTACATGCAACCCTCAAATTGTTAGGTTCATAGTAAAGCAAAAACGATTGTCGAAAATTGGTTTTCACTGAGTCTGCCGACTCAAAAACTGATAAAGTAACATAAAACGAAATTATTATGGTGGTATGGTATTGACGTATACAATAACTGTTTACTGATAAGTTTGTTGATTTCAATAAACATTTTAAAATATTATTAATTTTACGCATAGCTGCATTATCGCTAATATTTCAAAGGGTGTTAACGATCAATATCCCAAAATAATTCAGGAAAGGCGCCGGCAACTTATTCCGTGGATGCTCAAGGCCAGATACATAAATAAACGAGCAACACTAGATAGAGACAGACTGTTCATTGAAAACAGAATGTATACTGTTAATTCGCTTCCCATTAAAGAACTTGCGAATGTTGTGGTCCCGGAATCTACTCGCCGTAATAATACACGGTCTGCGCATCTACAGGAAACTGCATCTGCGCATGCCCCGGAGACTGCTGCGCAACACACTGACTCAGTTGAAATGTAGGAAGCAAGTCAGAAACAGTTGACTTTTCTTATCTGGAATGTCCAGGGTATTAGGTCAAAGTTAAATGACCATGACTTTTTAAATTTTATATCTGATTATGATATTATTCTTTTTACTGAAACGTGGCACTCAAAATCCACAAATCTAAATATTGCTGGTTATGATTATTATGACTGTAACCGTCCAAAATTTAACCGTAAAGCAAAACGGAATAGTGGTGGAATAGTTGTTTATTTTAAAAATAAGCTTTCACGCTCCCTTGAACTTGTTGAAAAAAACCAAAATGGTATTATTTGGTTTAAAATTAAAAAAGAGCTTTTAGAAAATGAAAATGATGCATATTTTTGTACGTGCTATATACCACCTGAGGATTCAAATGTTTACAAAAACCGTAATTCTACATTATTTGAGTATGATTTTTTTGAACAGTTAAATAATGATATTAGAAAGTTTAAAAATCTTGGAGATGTTTATTTAACGGGTGACATGAATGCGAGAACGGGTGAAAGGTCAGAGATCATAGATAACATTAACCTTGATCGTTTTGTTAATATGCCGGACGATATTTTTAATTTGCAAATCCCTTTGCGACGAAATAATGATACTGTTGTGAACTGTTACGGTAACAAACTGTTATCTCTTGCCAAGGAAAATTCTTTGTTAATTTGTAACGGTAGATTAGAAGAGGGTAAATGTACTTTTCAATCGTTATGTAGAAATCGAGTGTTATCCAGTACCGTAGATTATTTAATAACAAATTACGATAAATTTTATTCTGTACAGTGTATGTATGTATTTGATATAACGGAATTCTCTGATCACTGTCCTGTTTCATTTAACTTATCTTGCAATTTTAATAGTATAAATAACATTGATTATCAAACAAAAGAAAAAATAATTTGGAACTCGTCGGATACATTAAAACTTTTAGAATTACTGAATTTAAAAAGTGGAGAATTTAAAAATTTGACAGAAAAACTTACCTCTGCCGAAATTAGTATTGATGATTGCATAAATGCTTTCTCAAATATAATACATGATGTTTCCTTTAGTTGTTTTGGTAAAATGTGTACTAAAAATAAAAGAGTCGTTAAGAAAAAAGCACCGTGGTTTGACAATCAATGTAGGGAAGCAAAACGCATATTCTTAGAAAGTAAGCGAATATATAAAAATGACCCAACACATGTAAACAAAGAAAATTTCCTATTAAAAAGAAAAGATTTTATTAACTTAAAAAGGAGAACAAAAAATAAATATAATTCCGGAGAAAAAGTTAAATTATCAAATATGAGCAGAAAATCGCCCCGAAAGTTTTGGAAATATATAAAAAAATTTGGAAATCAAAAGGATGTAACGAACAATAGTATTAATGTAAATGATTTTAAAGAATATTTTGAAAATATGTCGAATACACCCCACAAGCAGTATGATGCTGAATCTTATTTTTATCATAGAGATAATGTTGTGCAAATCGATATGTTAGATAAACCTATTACAATAGAGGAAGTAATAAAAACAATTAAACAATTAAAACGAAATAAATGTAGTGATATTGATGGTAATGTAGCGGACTTTTTTATTGACACAAAGGAATTTATAAGCCCGTATTTGTGTAAAATATTTAATATCATATACGACTCAGGAATATACCCAGAGGCATGGAGTAAAGGTTATATTGTACCAATATTCAAAAAAGGAAACACCGATAATCCTGGAAACTATAGAGGTATTACAATTATAAATGTTATGTCAAAAGTTTTCTCTTTACTGTTAAGAAATAGAATCAATAACTGGTGTGAAATTAATAATGTTTTTAATGATGCTCAATACGGTTTTCGTGATAATCGTTCTACTGCTGACGCCATATTCATATTGCACAGCATTATTCAAAAGGTTTTAGCGAATAAACTCAAGCTATGGTGCACTTTTGTGGACTACGAGCGGGCTTTTGATACTGTAATTAGGGACGCTCTGTGGATAAAATTAGTTGAGTCTGGGGTCAGCTGTAAGATGATTAATATGATTAAAGAAATATATAAAAATGTTAAAGCCTGTATAAAGCTAGGTTCTGCTATGCAATCTTCAGATTGTTTTGATGTAACTTTGGGTGTTAAACAAGGCGAGCCTTTATCTCCTCTCTTATTTATTTTATTTGTAAATGATATATCAAGCTGTATAGACTTCAATTATTTAAATGAAAATGATTTAAATTTGCTATCTATGTATTTGATTCTTTTTGCAGATGATATTGTTATATTCACTACTGGACAAGAAAGTTTACAAACTCAACTTGATAATTTATATGTTTATTCAGAAAAATGGGGTTTAAAGATAAATGTCAATAAAACAAAGGTATGTGTGTTTGAAAAAAGAAGGGAAAGGAATAGAGTATTTAAAGATATTTTTATAAACGGTGAAAAGGTTGAAATGGTTGATTCTTTCGTATACTTAGGTGTTAAGTTTTATTATACAGGTAACCTTTTGCATGCTGTGAAAACTCTCTCAGAGCAAGCCTTGAAGGCGTATCATAACCTTTTACTACTTTTTGATAGAGTTGAATTTGATATAAAAACTAAACTTTTTCTATTTGATAGTATGGTTGTACCAATTTTACTATATGGTTCTGAAGTTATTGGAATATATGATTTTCAAGAAATTGATAAACTTCATATAAGATTTTGCAAATATGTTTTAGGTGTCAAACAACAAACACCAAATTATGCTGTTTACGGTGAACTTGGTAGGTTCCCCCTTTCAGTTATTTGTAAAGAAAGGGCGGTTAAGTTCTGGTTAAAAATAATGAAAAACGAAGATTCACCATTAAAACGCATCTATAATGAACAACTTCAAAGCGAAAACCCGAACAGTTGGGTAAATTCTATGAAAAAATATATTGATAGATTGGGATTTTCACATTTAATGCAAAATTTTAACGTGAATTATAATTACTTTCCTATTTTTAGACAAAGAATCAGAGACCAGTTTTTACAAAAATGGTCTGAAACCATAAATTCCCTGCCAAAATTAGACTATTATAAACAATTCAAAACCAATTTTGAATTTGAGAATTATCTTTCATTTATTAATAACAATTCATTAAGAAAACAATTAAGCTGCATTCGTTTAAGTTCACACTCTCTTGAAATCGAAGTAGGTCGGTATAACAATATCAATAGGGAAAATAGGATTTGTAAACTCTGTAACCAGAATACTATTGAATCAGAGTATCATTTCTTGTTATGTTGTACAAGATATTCTGAAATAAGAAGAAAATATTTTGGTGCCACATCGTGGCCTTCAATAAACAAATTTAAATATCTGATGTCTTCAAAAAATAAGTGTACTATTCTTAAAATATGTAAATTTATTAGGGATGCTAATCGTATCCGTAATGATACCCTTGCATTGTTGACTGTTTCGTAAAATACGTTGTGTGAATTGTGTATGTATTCTGTATGTGATTGTGTGTTGTTGTTTTGTAATTATGCTATATGCTTGTAATTATGCTTGTGTCTTTGCCATAATGTAATAATGTAAATGGCCAAAGGCATGATTTTGCCGATTATTGCCAATAAACTTGAAACTGAAACTGTTATACGTACGCGTACCCCCTGACCAATTGTACGGAAGTACCGACTTCTTTGTTTAGACAATTATTTCGAAATAGCTTATATCAAACAGCAATGTTAATTATGAGGAACTTAATTATAATCCTATCAGGAGAAAATAGCAACCGTATAGTCACGTCGACTGGGCCCGGTCGAGGAGACACTTCGTTCTCCAAAATTTGTACCTCACACTTACCCCAAGGCCAGACTTAAAATATTCTTTGTTTCCCCATCCCGACCCAAGCAGATTTAGTATGGGTAGGTAGGTAGATCAAAATATTTTTTTTTATTTGAAATTTTTTAGATTAATAATCCACATTTAGATATTCAAGGATTAACTCCAAGGGGAATACCAAACCTTAAATTTAAATATATAGGTAACAAGTTTACATAAACTATAGATGAAAACCTTTCTGCAAAATGACCAAGTCGTCCTTGTGAAAAGCCTGCCCAGGAATAGTGTTATAATAAATAAATAATGAAATATACTTTCTTATTACTTAAAACGGAAATACAATTTCATACAAACTTCACATTTTGACGATGAAAACTATAGGTACTGTAATAATTATTTATTTAATGTAGATATATTCAGGTACTGATCATCGCAGTGTTGCAATATTTTAACATGAAACAGGACACTGACTCCTTCGCAAATCAAGTGCTGCAAACAGGACAGCCGCTGATATTCCTTTGCTTTTAATTTCCCTATCACCAACAGGCTTAACAACTTAATCATCAATGCCACACATTGTTTGTGTGACAGTCTACAAATTTTCTTGGATACCATAGACGAGTAGTGTCTACATTTAACAGAGACGCAAATAGAATATTCCCTGGGTTACGGACTTCGCGAAATGCTAAAAAAATGCCGGTCGTTCGGTCCGATGAGCAATGAAATTCTGCCGGACCGTAAGAAAATCTGCCTGACTGAAAAAAGACGGAGATGAAATGTTTAATAGTTTTTGTCCTTTTTTGGTACATTCGTGTAAAACAAAATGTGAAGCTTGTATTAAATTTTATTTCAGTTTTAACAAACTTAAAAAAAACCACCTTAAAATACCAGTTTTGGTTAGACCGACTTTATTTTTATACAGAAAAACAAACGAGAAAATGGTTGAGATGTACTTGTAATATTATATTTTTACGCTACTTCCGGTTTATCAAAGATAACTTTCTTCGACTGTCGCTCGCCTGTCTTTCAAACGCATTCGCACTTTTATTCTATGAAACTTTGTTAGACTTCCATTCTATTGTTTCCGTGAGATGAAAATCAACACAGGCAACAAAGCCATTTATAATTTCGATAAAAAATCGTAAATGAATGGCCAAGATGCCGGCATTTGCTCTGTGTTTCTTGAAATGTCCCCAATTTTAGCACAGAATATCCTCTCTGCCAATGCTAGACAGCCCAAAAACATTTTTCATTTAATGGCCGTTAGATGATGTTATCGAATTCGGGATTAGAAAATAGAAATCAGGTAACCAATCACAAATCATCGTTCTGTGATTGAAGAGAAATAACCGGATTTTATGATGAAGAAAAGGTTGCTTCCCTTAGATTTAAAGTCGCTTGACATACAGACCGAGAACACGCGACATTTTACCGGACCGAAGCGTCTGATAACCACCGACTGCTCTAATACTTACTTGCGATCGGTTTCGTACTCAATATGATTCGAAATAATGCATTTTTCGTCTTCAGGTTTTTCGTACCAAATAAAAAAAATATCATTTAGGTTTCGACGATAAAATCTTTCGAGTCGCGCCGATTTTTTCGGGTCGGTCGTGGATGGGGAAACAAACAATATTTTATTTTAGGCCCAACAGGTTCTCATATCACAAAACAAGTACACGTTGTCTTGGTGAAATAACTCCAACCCACCCATCGGCTCAACAATGTTGCATGCAAAAGCACACAAACATATAAAACATAACAAGCTAATAGCATTGCATAGCCAAAGGCCGGGTACTCCATGATCTTACCAAGACCAGAGCTCCTGGAGTAAAATCAGCAAGAACACGATGATGGGGATAAAAGAAACAAATAGAGCTTCCGGGTTCTTTTAAGAAAAGATTTTCCCATAAACCTTCATAAACTCTTTAACCCCTGCCACCGTCGTGCAACCAAAGAGGTAAGCATAATGATCAAAAATTTAAAGATGGTTACGAATAACCGGAAGAAATTAACATTGCCTTTTATCTTCTTAAGTTTATAAATTAAATCTCCATAAAAACTGGCTGTGAAATACCTTGTTGCAATTGTGATTTTAAACTGCACCTGTATTTATGAATAGGATCTGGATATCGGCGATTAAACTTGCAAAAGGTTGTTCTTAATTTGTGATACCGATAACCTTGTTTTAAACGTTTTTTCTGTAATGCAAAGATAACGTTCTTTGAAATCATTTACATCATTGCAAGCTCTTGAAAAGCGAACAAGCTGTGAGATATTAACCCCGTAAGATGTTGCACGAGGAACAACGCCGTCTAAAACGGAAAATTTACTATAATTTTAAAATTAAATTTTTACTTTGTATATATGATTTCCTTTTTTATTGTAAATGTTGATATTAAAAAACAATATATATTTTTTCATGATATGTGAACAGGCACCTTTATGCGCTATTGACAGATTATTATAATTTTATCCAAATACTACATTATAATATATTTTACAGGCACTTCACACACTCGCAAGGATACGGGCGGTGGCGGCTGATTTATAAGCAAATTATGCAGTTTTTTTGGCTATAATTTACAGTAGTTGTTTGCTATTAGATTTGAGAAATAAGAATGACAAATTGGACAAAACAATATAATTGGCAGTGCTTATCAAATTGCAACATGACAAACAATAGATATAACAAAATAAGAAATGCATATGTACATGTAATGCATTTTAGAATGATCATTCATTTTGCTTAACTATTAAACAAATGTGCGTAAAAGCCATTTGGATGTTAATTTTTCAAGAATCAGTTACTAGTTACTATAATTATAATAAACTGAGGCTTTATCATAATTAGAAAACTTCGAATAAAATTTAAGATTTATCTTTGTATTATTTTCAGGCAACATAAAAGCATGGCAGGAATCCGGGTAAGGAATATACCCAAAAATACTGATATAAGAAATCTAAAAATCCACTTCTCTAAACCCAAACATGGAGGCGGAAAAATAAAGAAGATTTATTACTCACTCCTCAGTAATAATGCTGTAGTTATTTTTGAAGACGGAACAGGTAGAGGTTATTATATTTCTCTCTTTTTTTATAATATTCTTGTCACTGTCTTCTCGTCCTTTAGCATTATCCCTTAACTCCATATATACTTGTTTTAACACATGTGCAAACAGTGTAGATCCAGATCAGCCAGCACATTGGTGCCATCTGATCTGGATCTGCACAGGTCACATCTTGAATAGAATAACTAAATGAATCTAAAAGCAGTCGATCCTGATCAGATGGCACAAATGTGCTGGCTGATCTGGATCTACACTTCTGCCAATGCAATTACTGTGTAGTCTATATGGAGTACAGGGTTATATAGGTTTATGTTTAACATTTTACCCTCCTCCTCTGCACGTTCATCAATAAAAAGAAAATTATCAAAATCTCATGAACGGTAAAATTTCGTTCATTGATACTTTGCACAAATGAATGTTACAAATGTATCTTTATTTTGCATACAGTAAGACACGTTAGAAAAGTAAAGAAAAAAGCTAGACCTAAAAATTCCTTAAAATTCTATTAACATCAATTCACAAAAACTATGCATTACAAAACATAATTTTAATTCCCACGTGAAAGAACTTTTAACTACTTAAAAAGAAATCAATGATTGCCATCCGTTTACGCGACCAGGAAGCTACCAGGAAATTGAAGGTCAAACAGACTTTTACTAATATCTCATTAAGTTTACATATGTCAGTCACGAGGACACAATGTATTGTTGTTAGTATCAAATTACTCGTGTCGGCATTTAAGGAATTGTGTCTTTTGCCTTTGCTTAGCATAGACAAAAAAGAAAAATATAAAACGGCACAATGTACTTCCATCAAACTTTGCACAAATCAAGCTATAAGTGTACGATTATTTAGCATATGTTAAGAAAAGTTCGAACAATAGAGAAAAATAGTTAAACTTAACAAATCCCTAAAATTCTATTTTCATTTTATCACCAAAATGAAGCAACACAAAACAACAATTCAAATGTCAACATGCGTGAAATGATATTGACAAAATTATCTAAGATCCTTGAAAAGAAATTTCAATTGTGAAAAAAGAAATCAACATTAAATTTTAAGTCATCCATTTTCGCGAAGAAGTAATTAAAGGTCAAACACACTTTTTCAAATAATTCACATTGTATACATTTGTTAGACGAAAGGACCGTGGGTATCGTTGTCAGTAACTCATTACTCATCAAGACATTTAAATTGATGTTTAGTGTTGCTTGGTTTTTGTGATAAGTTGCAAATAATTTTAGGGTTTTTTGGGTCTATTTTTCTTTACTGTTCTATCTTGTCTTAGCGTATGTAAATTAAACATTTATTAATAACATTGGTTTGGGCAAAGTTTGATGGAACAGCATTGTAAATAGAAGTTTTTTGGGGAATTTTTAGATCTCTCTATTTTTCTTAACTGTTCTAACGTGTCTTACCATATACAAAATAAAGATACATTAGTAACACTCATTTTGCAAAGTTTCATTGAACGGCATGTTGCCGTTATTGAGATTTTGATAATTTTCTTTTTGTCGAACTTGCAAGGGAGGAGTGTAGTGGGTCCTTAAAATTTCCTCTGAAATAACAAACTTCTGCATTTTTCCCTAAAATGTAAATGGCAATTGCCAAGTTTCAGAAAAATGATTCTTTATTCAAAGACAGCGTGGTAATTTTGTGTAAAAAAATCAGATAAAATTTGCAAAAAAGTTTTATCTGCAGTAGGATTTTGTCATGTGGTGTCACTGATAATCACTTCTATATTTGCATGTATTATCTTTTCAGTAGCATTATTGCTTTTTAGCTCAATACCCCTTTGCTCATTGTATACACATTCTAATGCTTGTGCGACCAGTGAAGATCTAGATCAGCTGGCACATCTGTGCCATGAGGGTATGCACTTTTTGCTTTTTTATCAGGAATAACCTAAATAAATTTTAAAAAGCAAACAGTGTAGATCACGATCAGACAGCACGGATGTGCCGGCTGATCTGGTTCTACACTGTTCCCCTATCACAAAAAGGCTCATGGTTAGAGACAAAAGTTAAGCTGTATTAGACAGATAGGCTATTGTCATAACATTCTCTCTGTAGCCAACACTGGGTAATCTCTTTTATAGTGACTTTTTTACTGACTTTGCAAAAAAAACATTAAATTTAGTGAATTTTACATTAAATTAACAAAGTATTATCTGTTACTTCATTCATGATTCAGTACTTCCACTAATATTATTTATATCACATATCAAGATTCTATTATAACAAACTTCAAATTGACCACTCATATTATGACTGTAGAATGAAAATTCACATCCCTTTTAAATAACTTTATGCCAGTTACATCCGTTTTGTTCTGATCTAAAAACCCAGCTGAAGATAAAATGCATATTTTGGCATCTTTCAATCAAACACTTGGAAACTGCTTGACTCGGCGTTATATTCTCCATCTTTATTAAAATATGTGAAAACTGCAATGTCAAACGAGGGACAAGTGTAGATTCAGATCAGCTGACACATCCATGCCATCTGATCAGGATCTGCACTGGTTGCTTTTTGCTTAAAAAATAATTAACTCAAATAGCGAACAGTGTAGATCCAATCTCCTTCACAGAGTTGCCGTTGCTTACACTCACTTAACATCTCTGCGAAAGGTTCAATGTCAAGATTTTTTATCAAACTCGACAGCCATAATTATGAATTTGAAAGCTTGAGGTAAAACAAATGACAGATATCTTCACTATCTTTCATTAAATCCGAAGAAACCCAAGCTATTGTAAATGTACAACTCAAGCTATTAGAAACAAACTGCAGGTCACACAGAATAAACTAATCAGATTTGTGATGATTCTATAGCTCATATTGGTCAAGAGGAATTTTTATTTATGAACTGGTTACCTGTGGCTAGTATAGTTGATTTTAAAATCCTCTGCCATGTGTTCAATATCTATAATAAATCTGCTCCTTTGTATATGATGTAACATTTTGTTTTAGCTAGTTCTGTCCATAGCCACAATACAAGATTTATAGCTAAAGCGGTTAAATGTGAGAACAACCAAAAGTTTTCATTTGCAGAGAGTGGTCGTTTCTCAATTCCCAAGGTCAAAAGTTTAGGGATAAAGTCTCGCTTATAGGGGATGTTCCTTGTGGAATGATTTACCACAGGTTTTTAGATATTCAAGTTCATATATAAATTTTAAACACAGTGTTAAAAAACTACTTATGGAATCAATCCATTTTTATTTTTTTTATTTTTTAGTTATGAATTTAGCTAATAATATACTACTACTAAATAACTTTTGAGTAACTGCCTTGATTATTTTTTCTCAATAGAGAGATTTGCAATATTAATTAATTCATTTCTTTTTAAATTTTATTTATCATAATGTAATTTAACTTATTTATTGATTTGTTTAAGTAAATGGTGTATTTATTTTTAACTATGATTATTTGATCTGTGATAAAATTTTAAGAGTCTTCCTTTGTCACACAGCGCTATATTCAAGGACGACAATGGAAATAAGAGATGTTCAATCTCTTTTTGTGTTATCCTTAATATATAATGTTGGTTGTTATGGTTTACCAGTATTATTTAAAATCATACATGTTTCTTTTAACTCAAGCACGTGTGTTTTTAATTCTCAGATAAGTGTCAGCAACCCGCAGGCTCTTGTTTCACTTTCTCATGTAATAATTAGGACTTTATTTGCTTTGCTTCATTGCAGTTGTTGATGACGTAATAAAGAATAAACATAAAATTTGCAATGAACCAGTGGAAGTTCAGCCGCTTCCAGAACATGTGGTGAGACAAGACATTCATTATTTATTATCTAAAATTTTTTAATTGTAATTTCAAACTAGCAGATAAATAACCTTTTAACAAAATGCAAAGAGAGATCTTTTCCTTAGGATTTCAATAGACACAATATCTTGCATTTTGACATGAGCAAAATGCCATTTATTTTATTCACTTTGAAATTCAGTCTGCTTTTCAGATGAAAGATTATTTTACTCCATGTATCTATCAGAATTACACACTGTCTCACAAGAAAGAAGAGCATGCGCTTTGTCAGTATGATAGGAAAATGTTTTGTCAATAAACCGACGGCTGTGGTTGTAGCCTAGTCAAGAAGGGGGTCATTTGTTGCTCTGTTTGTGCTAAATTGCCCCTAATTAATGGGGTTATTGCAGTGCTAATTTAAATCAAACATGCTTATTGTGATTAAAAGACTTAAATTTTAATATCAGGTTTATTCGACAATTGATGCTACACTTGATGCAGAGGCCTCTGTGATTGTCCAGATGAAAGATGTAAAAGATGAAATGAAGTGGCATGGAGATTAATATTACACAAGAACAAGACCAGACATATCGTTTACTTGGGAACTGGTTCCAGCTGGAATGGGCTTGGAATTTTATTGACAGCTTTATGCAGCGTCAGGTACTACATTCATTAAAGGAATAAAATAATGAATGTCCTAACTGTGCTTCTAATAATTTCGGTATTAAGGAGCGTACTTTTATGTGTAAATATAAAGATTGAATCGATATTTGATTGTTTTCATTTGTGTGTAAAAGAAACAGTTGGATTGTTCAAAGTACGCATGAAGCCCGAAAGCTTTACACTCTTTCTTCAATTGGAATTCACTTACACCTCTTTGAAAGCTTCAATAACAGGAAGAGAAGTGCAATTTTTCAACACTTTTTGCCTCAAGGATTTGTCAGAATTGTTGCCCTACAAATAACTAAATGGTATGATATCTGACCACTTTTGTCCAGCTTATTTCTTTTCAATCAGTGGCACTTTGTAGGGAGCTTCATTAATTGGAGAAGATCTGCGTAACATCAGCATATTCCAATAATGAGTTTGAAGTTTTTAGTCTGTTTATTAATAAAATTGTCTAACTAAGTGAATCATACACTACTCAAAAGTTCTAAACCGCCACTAGAGACATTTTCCCATTTTGGGGTCCGTTACGTTTACGTCAATTTTTGTATGTTATATTAATATGATTTGAAGAAAATGTTTGAATAAACGTGAGAATATTATTGATTTGCACGTTATAATAGAAAACAAATCATTCCTCATTTTCTTTACAATAAAAAATAGACATGTCTCTAGTGGCGGTTTAGAACTTTTGAGTAGTGTATTTTTAATAAGTGGCGGTTTAGAACTTTTGAGTAGTGTATTTGCCATGTAATTGGGCCCGGGCAGACATATTAGCCCTATAACAAGGCCTCTGGCTAATATGACAACATTGGATCTATAGCAAGGCCAATATGAATTCACTTGATTAATAACATTATAATATGATGAAGGACCATTTGTGTCTATGCTATTCCTGAGCAACTACCTGCTGACATTCAGTGACACTCCATGAGAAGCTTCACTAATAAGAGGAGATATCTATATTAACAGAACCTTTACGCTAAATGCTTTTTTTAAAAGAGTATTGCCCTTTGAATTACCTTATGGTATAATATGTGACCATTTAGTTTTAGAGCTAATTCTTAGCACCCACTGGCTTGAATTCAATAACACTATAGAAAGCTTGGAGAGATGTGCATGGTGTCAGCATGTTCCAGTTTGATGGTATTGCCCTTCTAGTTTTCTATAGCATGATAAAGGGGCGTTTATGTCCTGGGTTTTTCTTACCAACCCACCATTGATGTTAAATGACACTTACTGGGAAGCTTCACTTAAAAAAGGAGATGTGAATATTAAGAGGAGATGTGAATATTATGTGTCACTCTCTAACTTCAGAAGTAGATTTATCCAATATTGACAAATTTGGTCAAGATGTCTATGGCCGTAATATCCCGAAAAGGTTTGATAACCAGTCAGATCCCTGCAGTCACTGTTAAATTATGGTCCCTAATAGTCAATATTTGACCAAATTTGCCAGGGCTGTCTGCTCTCTGAAAATTATTTAAATCCGTGGATGGATAAATCACGTATTATGCATCTGTTTAACCTGTTTTTAAAATGGAGCTAATTTGTCGTGAATTTTTCCACAATATTATTATTTCCTAGTTTTCCTACTGATATATTATTGTTTCTTTTCCAGCATGATTAGATACGTGATGTAAAGTCAATGATCCATTAATGCTGTTGTTTTGTGATATAACCATGTAGCCTGAACTCGTGCTAAAACAAGCATGGCTTTAATTCATACCTTCCGTAAATGTTTCAGAAAGTGATCCAATATAAAATCTCCCAGCAGCCTCAGCAATATGCTGATAAACCAATGGAGGTTGATCCGAGTGATGATGGGCCCAGGGATTCCAGGTCAGAAGACAGAACACTGAAAAATCCTCGCGACAGAGCTCAAGATAAGACCAAACATCATCGCCCTAGCAATTCACCATTGTATGATGATGTAGAAATTTTGTCTCTGAGTTACCGAGGGGATCGTAAAACTGCTTCAGGTGATGCCAGCAGAAACAGGGCAAGGGAGTCAGCAGATGAAAGGTCTGGAGGAATGTCTGAGCCATCTTTCAACATGCAGGGTTTATGTGATAAAATTGGTCAAACTGAGAGACAATTATCTGATTATGTTCCAGATCAACAAAGTATTGATGACCGAGTTAAACCCAACAGTATAGACAGTACTTCCAAGCTAGATCATGAGAACAGAAGTTTTCGAACTGAACATACAACTTCAAAAGATTTTTCTGGCCAAACTTCCTTTAATTTGAAACATCCTTATCAGAGTCTCAGTAGAAGCTTAAATAATGATAGTAGCAGACAAGCAGGTGCACAGGATGAGAATAATTCATCGTTACAATCACAGTCACCTGTTTCTTCTCCATCAGAGAGTTCCTACAGAAGACCCCGTTTTGATACAGAGGGTTGTGAAAGGTCTACAAAACCCTCAGTGGATGCTGTTGACCAGTTTTTGGGACTTGAAAAGAGTAAGTTTGGAGCGCGGTTAAAAGATATTCCAAGACCTTACTCTGAAGATCAGCTTTTTCATACTTTTGACATTCGTGGTCTCAAAGTTACTGTTTATTATGGAAGTCTTGTGGAAGAAGATACAGAAGCAATAGTAAATTCAGCTAATGAACAATTGAGTCACTGTGTAGGAATTTCTAGTGCTATCAAGAAAGCGAGGGGACGAGAAATGGATGATGAATGTTCCAAGTACATAATGAGAAATGGTAACCTGAAAAAAACTCAAGTTATTCATACATCAGGCGGTGGTGGAATAAAAGCACTGTATATAATGCATACAGTAGGTCCAATGTGGATCAGTAATTATTGGCGTGAAGATTTTATCTGTGAACTAACTCAGACATTTATAAACTGTCTGGAGTATGCTGATGACAAGTTGCGTATAAAGACATTGGCTTTTCCAGCAATAAGCTCAGGTTTGTGTAATATATATATTAACAATTTTATTTGTAATTAGTTCACCAAGTCAACCTAGTACTTGAGTCCATGAAAACCTGGACAGGCAAGTGTGGAGTTTGAGTTTGCACACTCTTAAACCTGGATTTAAACCCTCAGTTACAAAATAATTATGTTTCACCTCAGACCGTTCCAAGGAGATTACCCCTTAAGGGGGGGGGTGTAAATTGTTTCTGATGTTTTTTAAATAACGTATTAAAAACTTATGCTCTCTATTTTCGCAAATATTTGTCTGTGTTAAGAGGCTGATCAGGTTTAAAATTTGTCATAGTTAATCAACTTCTGGACTGGATAAAGAAACTAACAAATTGTGTGCTGAGAAAAGGTGTCTGCTGATATTTTTGTCAATTCTTATTTTACCCTGAAAATAATGTTTTATAGGGGTATAAGTGAGTCTGTCTGTTGGTCAGTTTCAAAAACTTTTAAACTTTCTTTCACAAACTAAAAATCTTGATCAACACTTTTTATGACCCCTCCCGAAGGGCCTTGGCATGTAGTAATTGCACTGTCTGTCTTGTTGGACTTTTTAACTTCACTCGGATGAAAATTAGTGGTAAAACAATTTGCAACTGGCGGTTTAAACCAGGTTCTAGTGTACACAACCTCACACTTGCCTCAACTGGTTCTCATATCAACAAACAAGTACAAGTTGTCTTGGTGAAATAACTCCAACCCACCCATCAGCTCAACAATTATTTGCATGCAAAAGCACACAAACATATAAAACATAAGAAGCTGATAGCATTGCAAAGCCAAAGAAGCGGGTACTCAATGATCTTATCGAGACCAGAGCACTCGGAGTCAAATCACCAAGAACACGGGATAAAAGAAACAAATCGAGCTTTTAGGTTCTTTTAAAAAAGATTTCCCGATTAACCTTCATAAACTCTTTTAGATTAATCTGCCACCGTCGTGCAACCAAAAAGGATAAAGATCAACTATTGGGTTAATCACCAGGCCTACAGAGCGTTGTAGAATATCACGATAACTTTTCTTTTTGAATTTACAGATGGTTTTTACGAAAATACGGGAAAAATTCATTTAAAGCTTCATTTCGTGGCTTTATGATTTTTTTCTGTTACAGCTCTTGTTGAAATATTTCTTTTTAACATAAATAGATATCAAATGATGTTGCATCTACCTGGGAGAGAACCCGCATCGTCACGGCGACAGCGCCTATCCTTGCAATTTCGACAACGCAACCAATTAAGCTAACCGGGACAACCCCAAAAAGGTTGATCGGATAGCCCTGATATACGTTATCATCTGTGCATGTCATCGTGACGGATCATTTTACCATTAACAGTACTGACTAAATGTACGGGGATCGTTGTTTTGGCCGCCAAACTGCACAAATAGCGCTACAGTAACTGTGAATTTCAAATAATATTGCCGCTACCTGGGAGCGAAATCGCACCGTCATGGCGAGAGCGCCTAGCCCTGCAATTCCGAAACGGCGACGGCGCCTAGCCTTGCAATTCCGACAACGCAAACAATTGCGCTAACCGGGACAACCCAAAAAAAGGTTGATCGGATAGCCCTGAAATACGTTATCATCACTGCACGACATCGGTAACTGATTATTTTACTGATAACGGTACTGACTATATGAACGGTCGCCACACTGCACAAGTAGCGCTACTGTGAATTTCAAATAATATTGCTTCTACCTGGGAGCGATCCCGCACCGTCACGGCGACAGCGCCTAGCCCTGCAATTCCGACAACGCGACCAATTAAGCTAACTGGGACAACCCCCAAATAGGTTGTTCGGATAGCCCTGATATACATTATCATCACTGCATGACATCGGTAAACGATTATTTTACAAGTATAGATTGTCAATACAGATTTTTCTTATGGCCCTTCTTGTTTTTTTTTTGTAGTCTTATGTTCTTTTGGTTTGAATGCCTTTAACATGCTTGAAATTAAATGTAGATTATTGTTACAATATTTAAAATATTTACTTAATTTTTTTTAATATAGCATTTTATAAAGTAGAAAAACTTGTGACACAATAATTGTTACACAATTTTCATGTCTGGTCTGACAGTGGAGTTGTGTTGGTATTAATTATGTTTGATAGCTCTAGACCCGAACCTGGGATTATGACTACTTGTGCAAAGGGCCATCGAAAGAGTTTGCCGGGTTTAAACAAGGTTATTATTCTCACTAACCTCGCACTTGCCCCAAACATATGAACAAGTTGTCTTCAGTCAAATACACACAATACTTGACACTGATGAATGCGTAAGAATGCCAAATTATGAAATAGAAGTAGACACAAAAGTCATGCATTCCAAAGTGAAGTGTTAAAACAATTTCTTTACTCTTCCGAGTCTGAATCAGTTTTGCACAGAAAACAGGAAATATGCATATCAGGAATCGCTACACTCATAAAACACAGGCTCCCCAAGCAGCGAAAAAGAAGAGAGGAAGAGAGAGCATGTTTGTTATAAGTATGGCAATTCAAATAAGACGCCACAAACAATTAACGAAAAAAGAACCCTTTGGGTTACCGCCTTTGAACAGTCAGTGGAAAAAAATTGCCGCAGGGGTTTAAACCAGGTTCTAGGGTGCACCAACCTCACACTTGCCCCAACAGTTTCTCATATCAACAAACAAGCACAATTTGTCTTCCTGAAATAACTCCTACTTGAAATACCAAGGTATTGAAATGGTGCTTAAGATCATCAAAATATAAAAAACATTGAATCCAATCGCGTAAGTAGTTAATAATGTTAAGTTACATTTCTGTATTAGTCATTGAATAACCAGCAGGAACTTGCAGCCGTTCATAACATGAACATTACTGAAGTTTAAACGTATATGCAAATGTTCTTACTTTTCTGCAGATTATTGTATTCTTTAAAAGAGTAATACTTTGAGACTTCGTAGAATAAAGATACCAGGCCTCATTTAAGCGAAACCTTAAAAACCTTTAATTTCATTGCAAACCTTTAAAACATTTAAGTCATCTGGAAAAAAACCTTTAAAATGGCCAAATAGCCTGTAATTTTCACTCAAAACCTATATTTTTGTTCAGACTGCTTGCCGTGCCAAGTTTAAGCAAATAATAATTGCACTATTGTATTTCTTCCCCCTTCTAAGTGTTGTTATTATGATACTGCTTGTGTATCAGTCATAATGTATAATTCAGACAGTATAAAACTTTGAAGAAGCGAACCTTTTAAACGGTCGCCCTCTGAAGACCAATAACCGCATCATTGTCGCTTATGATGAAAACACCGGTGCTTCAGATGATTGTGCCTCCGCCACGGGCTACCAAGAAAACGATGTCCCTTGTGTGCCTGGGCGCCGCTTAGGTGATAACTTTGCTATTTCGATTGATAGAAAGTACAATAAGACCGGAACCAGCGGTACAAATAAAGAGAATGAAAATGAAAGTAGTGACGGTTAGCATATTCGTGACATTTATTAATTTTTATTATATATGTTCAAAATTTATTTTTTGGAAATTTAAGGGGTCATGAACATTACAAAAGGCTAAAGAGCACACAAAATAAAAGAACTGTTATATCTTCCCGCTTTGTATCTTGTAAGACACCGGAAAATTGTCACCTGACAAATTGATGAAAAATAATGTGTTGCATTATTACATCCGTCAACAGTATACACAAAATAGCAAAGAGAAAATAATTTTGTCATACATACTAAAAGTAATACTTTTAAATCATTTAAAAAACATGAAAGGGTCCAGAAGAACGGTCAAATAATTAAATAAAAGTTACGTCATGATTTTGAATCGTGTTTGTCAAAGAACAATTTGTTCGACGCTGAATGTAATAAAGCTTATTATGTTTATTTAAATTCGTTACGTTTGTCTAATGACAAATCTCACGTAAACAGATCCGTATTGGTTGAACATAAAAGTGTGTATAAAAGCATTGTCATGATGGACAGTTTTCTTAACCTTTATATAAGTTTTTTTTTCATTTTCAATTAGGTTGTTTCGCTATAGGAATGGATTTAACTCATTTTGTCTTTCATGTAATCTTTCATTTAACACATATAATATGAAATTAATCATTTCATTTTATCCGTAAATAATTTAAAATTTTAATTCCTTCATTTTTATAGTTGAGACTTGGTATCTTGTCAATATTTTTAGTAATAGGTTTAATTTTGTGACTGTGATATAAGATCATTTGTCTTTATTTTACTTTACTTTTTTATTGAACTTAACTTTTATTGAACTCCAACACAGAGGACCACAATGGAAATAGGTGTCTCTTTTTTGTGTTATCTATTTTTGTGTTATCCTCGGTGTTGATGTGCATATCATGCTTATCTATTCTCATTTATGATATATATTCTTACCGTACATGTTGTTTTAGATGACCATGTTTTTGTATGCAATACAGAAATAAATGTATCTATCTATTCAATTATACTGGTAATTATGCTTTACCCAAGAACAGTTAGTTGGTAAAGCTCTAAAAGCTCTGAATGTTTTATTATTTAAATGTAAAGATTAAGATCTGATAAAAAAAAACTCTTTGTCAACATTTTGATGCTTTTGTTTTTCCAATTCGGTATTATGCTTCCAAAGTATTGGGATATACCAAGTCGAAAGAAATCGAAAGAATACATTAGAAATTTTTTAAACGTCTGTTTAATGCTAGTAAAAATACATGCACAGCAAGTGTTTACGGGAAGCTTGGTAGATATCCTCTTTATGTACATAGATTTGTTAGAATGATAAAATATTGGTTAAAAATTGTTGATAGTGATAATATAACAAGAGATTTTTGTAAAACATGTATGGCCCCAAAATGACATATGGATAGTAAACAACAGTAATTGATCGCTAAATCTAATTATTGGTGAGAAAAGATTTTTCAATCATTTTTGTAATAAAGGTCTCCTTGATCTTTGACCTACAGACCTGAAAACTAGGGGTCTTCTACAGGTGATGACAAACTTCCTTACCGAATGTAGGACCATAGGTGAAAGCATTGTCTAGTTATTGATCGGACAAGGTTTTTGTGTTGTAGGTCTCTATAACCTTGACCTTTGACCTACTGACCTCAAATTAAGTACGAGTCATTTACTGGTGATGATAAACCTGCCTTCTAATTTGGGGACCATGGGTAAAAGCACTGTCTAGTTATTGGTCGGACAAGGTTTTTGTGTGGATGGACACGGTGACCTTGACCTTTGACCTACTGACCTAAAATCTATAGGGTCTTCTTCTGCTGATGACAAACCTACCTACCAAATTTGAGTACCATAGATGAAAGCACTGTCAAGGTATTGATCGGACAAGGTTTTTGTGTTGAAGGTCGCAATGACCTTGACCTTTGACATACTGACTCGAAAATCAATAGGGGTCTTCTACTGGTGATGACAAACCTCCCTACCAAATTTGAGAACTGATGGAGATAGCAATGTCTAGTTATTTACCAGACAAGGTTTTTGTGTTGAAAGTCACTGTGACCTTGACCTTGACCAACTGACCTAAAAATCAATAGGGGTCTTCGAAAGGTGATGACAAACCTGCCTACCTAATTTTAGGACCATAAGTGAAAGCATTGTCAGCTTTTGAATAAAGGTTTCATTTCTCAGGTAAACAAATTTAATTTAGTTGGCTGCAATAAGCTTGTGTAACATTTTGTTTAAACTGTTTAATTTTATTATCAACTGTCCCTTATCAGGGGGTTCAGCCTAAATGGTGGCTGACGTACTTTAAGCGAGGAATTTGGTGGCTGATTTCCAATATGGCGGAAAAAATCGGGAAAGTTTGATACCTGTTGGAATATTTTCACACGGTAAGCACACTATATTCAGATATTTCCTTTAATGACATAGCCCATTCGGATCTGCGATGTTAACGCTTGACTCGGTTTTTTATTTGAGCTTCCTAGCTGTCCTAACAAAAAAGTTATTGAAACAAAACCTTGAAAGGTTTGTTGTGGTTTTTTTTGTTTTCCCTCGCGAAAACCTGTTGTTTTCTTCAAAATCTGCTTGACACATGTCCCTATGAAGCATGTTTACGCCAAAATATGTCCAAAATTGATTGTTTTAATTTTCTAGAAACATATGTTCATGAGAAAACGTTCTATCGCCAAAAAATTGAGGTTTAAGCTCAATTCTTGTGGCTGATGTACCTTTAAGTCATTTTTGGTGGCTGATGTTTAGTAATCTCCTACACAGAGCCATACCGTTCCATACCCCCGCTTACACAAAACGTTAAACGTATTGTGTCGGGACAAAACTAGGCTCTTTGGTGCATTTTTGCACAAAAATGCTGTACTTTATCTATCATGTACTCGGCCTCAACTATTAGGTGTACCAGGCTAGATATTGACAAATATAGATGAGCGAGATGAGCTATGTTTTAGTTTTCTCTGTTTTCGTTTTTTTATATTACGAAAATATCTGAATGTATTTCGACCGCGAATGCTTTTATATGATGTTGTTGTTGTTGTTTTGCATTTTCCCGTGGTTGAAGAAACACCAGAAATATCTGATTTTCCGACAAACAATGTTGAAGAAAATGAGCGCCCTCTCGATTGGTAGTCCGATGCGCTACCACTGAGCCATTGGGCCTTGTACTTGTTTTTTATGTTTTTTTAATGTTTTATAAGTTAGAGGCATATAGAGTTGCACTCGTTCGTCTGTACGTAAGTCCGTACGTCCCACACCTTCAGGGGCGTAGACAAGTTTTGAATATTGGGGCGGCGCAATTTAGTAATATAATTTAAAAAGTTAAAGTTTAAATGATAATGCTTGGATTTCGAAAGGACAGAGAAATAGATATGAAAAAGAGGGCAGTTTTTGCGCGTATCACGCTCAAACTAGCCCAGTTTATGCCAACCTTTGAGAAGAAGCAGTGTTTTAACAGTAGTGTTTAACCGATTCCTATTTATTTTATGCTTTTTAGTGAATTTTCCAGGTGAAATAAAAGAGGTATTTCATTGTTTTTTCACGTTGGTATCCAAACGCACATAACATTCCTTATGAGAACGATTAGAAAACAGGCTCAAGTTTGGATATATGACTCACGTGATAATCAAACGTTTTGGCGCCATTTCATGCAATTTTTCTGTCAAATAGGCACAAATTATGCACTTAAAGCATAAAATAAAAAGAAAATTTGTTTTTACCAGTGAAAGATAGAAATATATTTCACTCGTGAACTCCGGAATTATGTATTTTCACTCGTGGCGTCGCCACTCGTGAAAATACGAAAAACGGAGCTCACTCGGTGAAATATATTTCTATCTTACACTGGTAAAAAAAATATCCTCTATAATATTATCTTCATTAGTTGAACATTACATTTTATATTTTATTCATAATCATACTTATTCAAAGCGTATGTTAAATACTACTGTTAAAACACTGCTTCTTCTCAAAGATTGCGCCGCCCAAATATTCAAAACTTGCCTAAGCCCCTGAAGGTGTGGATCGAACGGACGTATGTACAGACGGACGAGTGCAACTCTATATGCCTTTAACTTATAAAATTTAAAAAAAAACCATAAAAAACAAGTACAAGGTCCAAGGGCTCAATGGTAGCGCATCGGACAACCAATTGAGAGTGCGCTCATTTTCTTCCACATTGTTTGTCGGAAAATCAGATATTTCTGGTGTTTCTTCAACCACGGGAAAATGCAAAACAACAACAACATAATATAAAAGCATTCGCGGTCGAACTGCATTCAGATATTTTCGTAATATAAAAAAAGAAAACACAGAAAACAAAAAACATAGCTCATCTCGCTCATCTATATTTGTCAATATCTAGCCTGGTACACCTAATAGTTGAGGCCGAGTACATGATAGATAAATACATTAAGCCCAGCATTTTTGTGCAAAAATGCACCAAAGAGCCTAGTTTTGTCCCGAAACAATACGTTTATCGTTTTGTGTAAGCGGGAGAACGGAACGGTATGGCTCTGTGTAGGAGATTACCAAACATCAGCCACCAAAAATGACTTAAAGGTACATCAGCCACAAGAATTGAGCTTAAACCTCAATTTTTTGGCGATAGAACGTTTTCTCATTAACATGTGTTTCCAGAAAATTAAAACAATCCATTTTGGACATATTTTGGCGTAAACATGCTTCATAGGGACATGTGTCAAGCAGATTTTGAAGAAAACAACAGATTTTCGCGAGGGAAAACAAAAAAACCACAACAAACCTTTCAAGGTTTTGTTTCAATAACTTTTTTGTTAGGATAGCTAGGAAGCTCAAATAAAAAAACCGAGTCAAGCGTTAACATCGCAGATCCGAATGGGATATGTCATTAAAGGAAATATTTGAATATAGTGTGCTTACCGTGTGAAAATATTCCAACAGGTATCAAACTTTCCCGATTTTTTCCGCCATATTGGAAATCAGCCGCCAAATTCCTCGCTTAAAGTACGTCAGCCACCATTTAGGCTGAACCCCCTGCTTATGAACATTATAATATCAAGATTTACAGCTGATGACCAAAGACTCTTCTGGGATATTGCACCGAAGCGTATAAATGCTTCGGTATGCATTTTATTTCTGAATAAACTCCGTGTTTGATGCAATATCCTTCATTATATGCTGGTATGTCGTCAGGCTCCAAATTACTCGAGCAAATGCACCGAATTTCCGGTCCTAAAAGGCCAAAGCACTTCTTTGAAACCCTATGGTCTGCACGATATTTACGGCATCGCGATAGTTATGCTATGTGAAAATGTAATAAATACCCGAAAATCCCGAAAGTTCAAATCTCGAAACAACGGCCTCTGTATTTTACGGTGCAAACAAATATTGTGGTCGTGTGCGCCGGATGGATGGCGAGCTCGAGCTGCGGTCTGTTTTGTCCTTTGCAATACAGGAGAGATAACAAATGTTTTCAGTGATTGCGCAAAGCGAAAAAATTAATGTCTTGTTCTGCATTTAATTTCTGAGTAAAATCCAAATTATTACTACCTGCCTGCCTGCTTGCCGGTGTAACGTGGTAAAGTGACCCCCATAGAATAATGACCCCCCGGTCATTATTTTATATACAATAATGACCCCTTTCTATAAAATACTGACTCCCCTTATAAAATAATGACCCCCCGATTTTATCTGTAAAATATTGACCCCCACCTAGCCTATTACTAACAAACTCTATCTCGATTCAAGTCACTGTCGTATTTCTATGGCTTTTATATTTGTTGTTGTATCTACTGGAGCCGCTGCATGCTGCTGCTGCTGCTGCTGCGTCTACATCTATTGAAATGAAATTTAAAATTGCTTTCATTTGAATTTCATTTGAATTATCATCATTGTATTACAATATACATAAGTCGCTTTAACGTAGCTGTATATGCTTCAACTTCAAAGACAACATTTTTCTACTTCATCTGACGTTAGATAGATCAGGGGGCTGTACAACTAGGGCGAGACATGTTCAATGCTAGATATAGCTGCACTGAACTGCTCTTGGGTAGGGAGGAGGGCAACAGTAGGTGGTAGGTTGTTCCAATGGTATACAGTCCTAAGGAAGAAAGAAAATTATAATAATCTGAGATTGCTGTAAATTAACCTGTAACTCAGATCTTTTGCATGCATGGCTTATCCTTTTTGTGCTAAATGACTTCTAAAACCACTTTTCGAATGGTCGTGAAAAGGGAAACAGAATAATATTTTTAAGTTATTTCATCATTGCTAGTTCCACTAGTTACACTGTGTGGGACGTTTAATCACTATACAAATTTGATGACTAAGAAAATGATTCAAACCACTAACAAACATGCACTTATAGTGATTCTGCTTGTATAATTAATAGATATTTGGTTTCAGTCGCAGTGTGGTTTATGTAGTTGACTCCTAATCCAGTTGCCCAGATTCGATTCCCAGGCGAGGACGCTATCGAAGCATGTTACATCAGATCAGGATTAGACGAGTTCTGGTAAGAAGCCTAGAGATACTAGATTGAAATCCAGCCACCCTCGCCGCCTGAAAACTAGCTAGTTCTGTGATTATAAATATTTTTTGATGATTAATATTCAAACAGGCCGTAAATTGCAAAAAGTAGTTGCGTATCTTGTTGATGGAACGTTCCTATGCAGTCCAGCGCCTGTGTTTTAAATGATTAACTGAGCGCCGCACAGTATGTATGCCTGTCACCCATACACGACCCTGGTAGGCATCGAACTCACAACGGTGAGGGGCAAGTGATTCTCGGTCGGAGACCTTAACCATTTTTCTTTCCACACAAATAGGCATCGGTAGTGGAAATCCCTGAAGCTTGGATCAATTCCGTCTAATTGCGGTCAAAAAACCTTTAAAGTCGTTTTAGAAGGACTTAGACCACAAGTTATAAAATTTTCAAAATGAACGCATGGGTAGAAGTTTTCATCAATTTTCCAAATGAACGCATGGACAGGAGGCATTTTAGAAATCCACGTTTTTTTCGTGAATAACCCACATTAAATCGACTTTGACTGTTATATTTCACAATACTTCCATTCTGAATTGCTAAAATATCATTTAGATCGGTCTCTAGTTTCGTATCGGTAATAATCGATACCATAGGGCCTATATAGTTTTTGAGATTAACTTGGAATTATTCATCATGCAAACGAAACTTCTGACATCTCATAATAACTGATACGCTTCCCACGATGATTCATTATTCTCTGCTTCAGATGTAAACTTTTTATAATCATTTATATTGATACAAAAAACAAGAAACACTAATGTTACAGTATTAACTACATGAATAACTCCCCTTTTTCTAACCTCCGCCATTTGTAATATTTAGGAAGAATTGAAAAAAAAATATTATAGTTGCTTTGATCAATTTTCAATTAATATATGCGACATATTTTTACAGTTTTATAGTTCACTTTTATTGCACTATCTCTAGTTGTACGTAAATTAGAAAATGACTTGCATTTAATCAAATGCAGATGATAATCTTGTGCCCGACATTCGAACCTGAGTGATATTTGACCCGGCATATTTGAAATGTATACATTGATCATTGATCTCAAATCTATCACTTAAACTGAAAAACTTGTATTAATATTAATGGATGACGAAGTGTCAAGAGCAGTGGCAGGAATTATAGGTGTATCTGTGCGAGCTGTTGGGGCAGAAGGTTTGTAAGATCGTTTCCTTTTATTTATTATGTTATTTTAATTAAATGATAATTGATATTTGTATATGATAATATAATATTTTAAATGTTCTTTGTAGACCAAAATCTTGTGTTTGAAGGTCTAGAGGTACTGAAGTACTGTAAACAACAATTAACAGATACTAACATTTTTACTGTTGTTCTTTGTATTTCTATATACACTCAACCAAAGTTCTAATTGGTCATCAACTGTATATGTTTACAATGTATGCTAGTTTCGTTTCTTCCCTACGTCAAAAGAGAATGTGGAAAGAACTGTTTTGTCTTGAAATCAATTTTCTAATGTCTTTTTAATCTTTATTGAGTGTTTTCTTTAATGAATCCAACACCATTTACTTACACCGCCGGGTCAAAATTAGAACAGTCTTTAATTAAAAGGGAGGTAATTTAAAAATTTGATACTTTGATATGGATTTATTTAAACAAATGTGCTGTTGATTAATAAGTGTTTATGTTTTTCCTACTAATGAGGGGTCCTATTAAAACAAAACAAGAAATTAAGAGCAAATTTCTGTTTGCTTGACCTTTTAGTGCAAGAAATGCATTTTTAGCAAAATTAAGGATAACTCTCGCCAAACTGTTCCGAAGTCAATTATTACAAGATTAAAAGTTACGTTGAAGACTGTTATTGGCATATGATCATAAATAAGCAGTGAATTCAGTGTCTTTCTAATAAATAGATACGGACAAAAAGTGACCAATTAGAACTTTGGTTGAGTGTAGTTTCAGTATAAAATTATGATAACATTTGCATTATGACCTTAAATAATGAGTATATTCAACAGTATAATCAATTACACAAAGAAATATTACTTGGTTTTACTTGGCACCTACCCTAGTGCGAAATTTAAACCGGCGCGAAATATATTGATGCAACACTAGAGGTCATGTTTCTGATGTTTATTCTCAATGGGGAAAATTTTCAAATACAGCTTTCGATGGGTTTCAGGTTTGGAAGGAGGTTTTTTCAGTTCAATCCTGAACTTAAATAGTCAATCTTTGTTATAAAATTCAAATGAAAGAAGTAAAAATCGTACATTTTTTAAGACAGTTTTCTCGTTTCTAGTTACAGTGTCAGACGTTTCGTTTGCATGATGAATAATTCCAAGTTAATCTCAAAAACTATATAGGCCCTATTGTATCGCTTATAAACGATACGAAACTAGAGACCGATCTAAATGATATTTTAGCAATTCAGAATGAAGTATTGTGAAATATAACAGTCAAAATGTCGATTTAATGTGGGTTATTCACGAAAAAACGTGGATTTCTAAAATGCCTCCTGCCCATGCGTTCATTTGGAAAATTGATGAAAACTTCTACCCATGCGTTCATTTTGAAAATTTTCTAACTTGTGGTCTAAGTCCTCCTAAAACGACTTTAAAATAGTTGAGGCTTATGACACATGAAGACAAGTGTTAAACGAATCTTAAGTAAGAAACAAATGCTCAGAACTTTGTTTAATTATCAAATTATTGGCTTTTAAAGAGTGATTTTGCCATTTTTTGCGATTTTCTAGCGCAGTTGTGGAGAATGTTCTCAGAAGATACCGAAAGTTTGGCGGATGTGAAATGACCATTGTTTAGAGTATTTATAGGAGATCAGCATAGGCCATATCTTTATCTGAAATATGAATTTTCAAAGAAATGCGAGACAATTTACTGACCACAGTACCCAATTCCCTCCTGAAAAAGCGGTCTATCCATGCGTTCTCCTCCTGGGACCTATTACTGAACGATTGGACTCGGTGGATTAGTTCGTAAATTACAAAATATTTAGAAGATTTTATACATGTTGTATATGTGCATTGGACTAAACTGCAATAATAAACATGGTCAAGTATACTAAAACTTGAAGTATAAACTTAAACTTGATTTTACGAAACTTCTCCATGTAAAGCATTTGAACATATTGCGGCGGTTCACTATAATATTCTAATTTACATGCCTTTTGAACATTACTGTTTCGAATACATTATAACAGGTAGCAGATTAGTGTATAAGGCCCTGTAGGATCGGGCCTACAACGGAAAAGAAAATGACGTTTTCAAAAGTCTCAAAACTACAATAAACACAGAACGGGGTGGTATGGTAGCGGGTTCAAGTCGTTTTTGTCGAATCAAATATCTCTTTGGCTTTGATTTGCCTTCTGGAGAAAATGAATATTTTCTTTGCCAGATGTAGATGCAGTCCTAAGTTTTAATTCCCTGTGTTGTCACGCTTAATTTGCATTTCGATATACTTAACCTCCACTTGTTTATTGCTTCATGGTGGGTTTTGCAACCCAGTCCCCTTACCAAGAGGCAACCGCCACTAGGAACCCCTTGTATGTGCCTACAACTTGAAAAAAGCTGGCTACGCCCCTGTATAATGTCAGGTGGATGCCAAGACAAATGTTAAAATGTAGTGAGTGGTAGGTTTAATAAAGAATGAAAAACAATAGAGGTAAAAACGAAGAATACATGACTAATGTTAAACATATTTTATTGCATATACATTCAATTACAAACACTGTGCAACAATATGATTTCGAAAACAAAACAATTAGCAAATGGGTCATTCAACAAGTTCTAACAACGTTAATGACAGTCCTCCCCGAAGAATAGTATATTATAAAACAATGTGTCAATGTACAGAAAGAATGATTGTATTATATAAGTAACAATAATCACCACAGATTTCATCCACATTAAGATAAAGGATAAATTAGAATTGAAAAGAATGGATCCATTTCTGACAGGTAGGTACACCGAGGGACCCTCGGGTAATTAGTTCATTTTTATTTTTATTTTATTACAGTTTGCTGAGAATGATTATTTCGAAGATTTGTCTAGTTTGATATTCTAATAATAGTTTAAGGTAATTCATACCCCAGACAGTACAGTTGTCTTAATGATGAGCTGTGAAAATTAAATTATATTTTTTTCAACAATTTCCGGACAAATCGTTATTATATTGTTACAAACAGATGAATATTGATAATAACAGGAGACAATTGTTGGAAAAAATGAATTTTGTTAGAAAAGTAATAAAATGTGGTACCTGCTATGTTGTCTAATCCGGGTGTCAAAATAAAGCATTTTCCACTCAATAAATCTAAAACAATTAATTACAATATCCAGTTCAATGTTCCATCTAGGGCCAACCAGTGTTACTTTTTCAAAATAACTTTTTAAACATTGACTTTTATGAATTTCAAAACACTGCACAAATACCATCACACAAGATTTACATTGTTATACATGTAGAGATTAAACTGTCCTACAGGTAAACACAAGTGGGCATGATTTGCATGCTTTTTGCATGGGTGAGTGACCTGATGGGACAAAGGATGATGTGTTTGGATTTTGATTTATAAGAGCAATATTTTTAAGTTATTTTGAAAAAGTAACACTGGTTGACCCTAGATGGAACATTAAACTGGATATTGTAATTAATTATTTTTGATATATTTGAGCGGAAAGTGCTTTATTTTGACACCCGGATTAGACAACATAGCAGGTACCACATTTTATTACTTTTCTAACAAAATTCATTTTTTTCAACAATTGTCTCCTGTTATTATCAATATTCATCTGTTTGTAACAATATAATAACAGTTTGTTTGGAAATTGTTGAAAAAATGATAATTTAATTTTCACAGCTCATCATTAGTGCAACTGTACTAACTGGGGGTATGAATTACTTAAATAGTTAAAAAATTTAGAAACGACAACTATGTTAGATGAATATTTGGACTGCGCAAAAGATTTTCTCATTTTGTTCATCAGTAATAATATCATTGCCGATCAGAATAAGACTTATTGTTATTGGTGCAAAGGGTTTTAATTCCAATATTATAATTCTTCTTTGTTCACAGTATTTGCGGCATTGAAAGAAAATGTGACTTGCATCTTCTAAATTACCACAATCTCATAATGGATCAACCCGAAGGTGGTTTCTATGAAAGTCATCGTGTAAATCACTGCACCGGTTTCTAAGCCGCGCATGCATAACAGAAGTACGTCGTTCACCCAACAAGAAACGTTTGGGTACGACAGGCTCTTGAAATACATTTGAGCTTTGATTTAAAAATAGGTAGTTTAACTGAGTTTCTGATTTCCAAATCTAATGACTAATCCATGACTAATGATGAATCCCAGTCACCGCCTATTTGAAATGCTTACAATAAAATCTATTCCAAAGGGTAATACTGTGAGGAAAAAAAATGTAATATTTGTGCCAAATACTTGTGATAATCTGAAATGAAATGGATCTGTCTTAAGCTGGGGAATGTATGTGCCTAGTTTGTCTGTTTGGTTTTTGAATAGGAATGAAGGTTTTTGGCTACAATGTTATGGTATATTTTGTAAAACATTACTGGTCTAGCATCGATGTTCTAAAGACCACCACCCCAGTTCCCCCGAATTGTCGTAACACTGGAAAGAGGAGAGTAGCCCGGTTTTACCCATCTTATTGCCCGCCTCTGTGCCATTTCCACTGTATGGATTTGTCTTGGTATAGGGGTTCCAGACAGTAGAAGCATATTCCACCTGGGACCGGATCAATGTCATATGTTCAGGCATGGTTACAATACGGATCAGGGTGTTATATGCCAGCTCTTTGACATTTTGGTTGTTAGTTGTTATCTTTCGTTTAATAAAACCTTGGGATTTATTAGCATTAGTTGTTATTTTTGATATGATTGCATTAAAGTTAAGCTTTGAGGAAAGGTAGGACAGTCAGTGCAAAGCGCAATTTACATAATTATGAATATGTAATAAACCCCCGAACTTGAAATGCTGACACTTGAAAACTAAAAAACCAGCCCCAGTATTGCTTCGAGGCAAACAAACTTTGTGAAGGGTCTGGCCACTGCTGATGGACCTAACTTCCTGTGGATGGAACCCACTGGTAACGAAAACATATAATATAAAAGAATAGACACCTTCTTTATCGCGTTTGTTATCGGTTTTGGCTGTGTGAGAGTCTACGCGGTTTAATATTGTCGTTTGTGTAGATCTTGTAAATTGTTCTGTTATTTATTTATATACTTCCTGGTTGGGAATTTCCAAGTTTCCTTTTTAAGTTTCTTGCTTGGAAAAGGTAAAAAAACAGTTAAAATGTATGCTGGAGTTCGAAGTTAATTAGAGAAAACCGTACAGAAATATCGATGCAGGTGTCACAGACACAAAACCAAAATCCACAAACTCGGTGACAAAGTTCTGACGAGTAATTCTATGCATTACTCTGTTATTTAGTGAAAATAGGTCTACCTCTAAATTACTAGCTTCTGTAAGTCAGAAGCGTTTTACTTTAGCAACCATTTGAAAAATCATAAGCAACCATTATAATTTATTATGTATAGGTCTAAAAGAAGAACATAGTCATATAGCAGGAGGATGCTAGGCCTGTGAAAGGTCACCTCCAGAAACTCAATTTATTTGGCACAAATATTACATCTTTGTTGTTTAAGCAAATATCACATACCTAATTGAGGGGACCCAAACATGCAAATTGGATAGGGTAATTCACAGTTTGAAGGAGCTTTTCTTAGCAATTTATTTAAAATTAGACCATAACTTTACCAACTTTAAACAAATTAATTTGTTGCATGTATTAAAAAACACAAAATTCTAAAAATAAACACACATGAATTTAACAGGTTAAAGCATTTACATCCATTCAAACTTCTGATACATGCGGGTGGAAAAATCCCCTGGAATTTCGACCCGTGCCCCGGTCTCCCAGCGGGATATGAAAATCCCACGGAATTTACCAAAAAAAATCAAAAAGAAAAATGAATCAAAAACAAAACAAAAAGTATAAAAATCTTTCCCTGTCACTTTCATCAGGACAGTTTACAGTAATGACTTCACAGCTCTGTATATTGATGAGATTATCAACACCTCTATACGCCTTTCCAATAAACAGTTTCGCAGTCCTGTACGAGTTACTTCCCGCGACCGAAAATCAATCAAAAACGAGGCTCTGCAGGATAGCTGAACGATCGGGCTAATGGCTTAAGCACATAATAGCTAACCTTATCCGCTATATTGCAGGTCTGCGTTCGTCGCCGGCGGTGAAAAAATAAGTTGCTGGTCTGTTATTCTAGCCGTTTTTATGTTTACTATTTGTTAGATATTTAGATTTTTAATGATTTAAGAATATGTACCATTCTTGTTGATAGTAGGCAGTATGAAACGCAATTTGGACAAACATAAGCATTAATTTTACCAATTATGTACAACAATTTCTTCTTAATATCTTTTCTGCTGAAAATATATTTTATTGGTGTAAATGTTGCAAATTGCTAAGGCTAGTAATGCGCTATTATCCGGAAATCGTGATATGTCAACATCTGGTGACATGATCTGTAGACAAAAAAATACAATCTGAATTTGTTGATACTTACACATTTGAACAATAGAATTGTCCTAAAAATTTAAGGCGTTTATGGTCAACGAATAAATAATTTGAATATTTAAAATGTTACGTATACTTCACAAGCAAATATGATTGATTCTGTCTTGAAATAAAACAGGATCGGTAATCTGATTGTTTGTTGTAGAAGTATCATTCGTAGAATAAAATCCAAGGATTTAGATGCCGGCTTCCAAAAAGATGGGAATATTTATATCGCAATATGGTTGCATATCCAATTTAGATTTCTTAGGTTTGACAGATTGTAATTTTGGCATAAAAGCCCAAACTCTTAATTAAACATATATAAAATGTTTTGACAAGATTTGTTTCTTATTGACGGCTTTTGTATCTATAACGTGTCGTAATGTTGATTAAGAATCCATTTAAGTGCTAAATCAAATACATTTGCTGGCACATCCAGTAGTTAAAGGACTCCGAAATACTTAAGAATTGGGAGGTGTAGATACCTTGCAAATAGAAATTGCAAGATCTCTATTGGTCAATGATATCTGCCCCTTTAAGTAATTGACAGATGACCCCGTGTGCGAGACAGTTTGACATGTTTATGGCAAGCCGCCTTCAAAATCAATCGCCGCCGACATAATCAAAACATGATGTCAGTAGTTGAATAGACACGCTAATCCGGAAACGAGACTCAATTAAGCCGCGGAGAGAACACTGCGACTGTCTTTTAGTTCAAGTCGTTTAGTGTTTAATGCGAGGAATAATGACTTGACACTTTTAGTCAGAAACCTGATTGTTTTATAAATTATTTTCAAAAATATCATGACGCTGATGTATTATTACAAATTCAAAGAGAAAATATATTTTTCAAAAAGAATTTTATGATAAAAAAGAAGGTTGTAGGTACATATTCCCTATTACGTTATTACAGCGAGCAATCATTTTTCCTGTAGAGCAGTCACGTGACTGGACAGGGGAGGTAACCAAATAAATTCATCGAATTATTGGAAAGGCGTATATACTGTTCACAAAATGTCAATCAGTGGATAGTTTGTTTATTTCATGGTTTTTGACTCTTTTCAATCATCAGTGCCAAAGAATAAAGGTTTTGCTAATTTTGTATAATTTTGTTAGGTTGTTCATCCACTCAATCTGAATAAAAAGTATTCATACATGTACCTAAAAATTCAAGTTATGACAAAAGTGTAATATTTCGAGATTGATCGACACAACGCATGTGTGTACAACACAAAATTTGGGGCGAAAAACATTAAATTTTGCTTTTACTGCATTAACTTTTTAGTTTCATATAAAAAAGAAATCCAGACTAAAATATTTAAAAAGGACCTTAAAATAATTTGGAAAATCATTTGACAATGCTCATTACTTTTACCAGCATAATGGTATTCACTAGTGTTGACCAATTTTTATTTAATTTTTAATTTTTCAAACAATAATATTTTGCTATGAAACTTGTTTGACAGAAAATACTGTTTAAACTACTGTTTTCAAGCAACTGAACAATCTCATAAAGATGAAAAATTTTGTAATATAATCGCTAACATAGCAAAATTCTTCACCAATTATTCTGGTAATTTATAATCCTGGAGTATCCAGTTTTGCCAGCTTTGACGCCCTTAACCATAAGAGGAAAATTTATGTTTAAAATTTACTGTTCATATAAAATGGTTTCAGTTTTCTTACTGTATTAATTACTTCTTTGTTGAGAACAAAAATGTCAATAAATGGCTTATACAATTTAAAAGACAACATTATGGCATCTACCCTTGGGAGCCTGTATTTTTTGACACTGTCCTGAGTTTTCACGCCTTTACTTTTGATGATGCATCAAATAATTCTCTCTGATGTATACAGTATTTTTTCCTTATTTTTATATTTTGCACTCTCTCTCTCTCTCTCTCTCTCTCTCTCTCTCTCTCTCTCTTTGTAAATTCTGAGTCAAAAGAAATAAAATAAAGTATTTATTGATGATTTTTAGAGATCTGTTTAGCCACTTGATAAAAACCCAGATATTTTCAATGAAGGACTGACATTGTGTCAATGTGTTCTCATATGAGTGTCGCCTTTTATATTTTCTGAAAGGGTGCGTTTATTATTTTATTAATTTCTTTTTTTTTATTGTTAGATTCTGAAGGATATTGGATAATAAATATTGATTAAATTTTTCCCCCCAAAACAGCATTGGGGCATTTTTAAGGGGAGAGATTTTTTAAAGAGAATTTTATGGTAGCTCAGATAATCTCAGGATTATTTTTTCAGATGACATAAAGCCATGCCTGGAATCCGAGTAAGAAGGTTACCTAAACGAGTTGCTGAAAAACATCTGAAAATTCACTTCTCCAACCCTAAACATGGAGGTGGAACAATAAAGAAGATTTATTACCCACTCCCCAGTAACAATGCTGTCATTATTTTTGAAGAGAGACAAGGTAATTATTATACAAATAAATACTAATGTTGAGGTCGATATGTAGTTTTGCGGACCTGGGTAGTGTGATATCGACCGAGGACGAAGTCCGAGGTCGATATCACACTACCCAGGTCCGCAAAACTACATATCGACCTCAACATTAGTATTTACTTGTTATATCATATACCCTATGAATTTAAAGCATTCTGATAATGATGATGATGATGATGATGATGATGATAGCAAAGGTAGTTATTAATTCCCGGGGTAGTTATCACTTTTTTCGGACTGGCGAGTACGGAGCTCTCGACCAATCAGAATGCTTTAAATTCATAGGGTATATGATATTTTCTAATAAAATTCATTCATGTATGAAAGCCTTTATACTGAGGTGAGTCAGACTTTTGATATTAAAAATTCTTCTGTGCCATGAGATACCGCTGTCACCTTTATTATATTGCTTCTGTTCATTTGCTTTTCCAAGATAAAAAGTGAATAAAAAGCCATTTATTTCAAGGTCAATGACACTGTATATAAAATTTAAAATTTTCATTTTCGTAGTATATTGTATTTAAAAATAATTTAATGTAACTATTAATCATTATGAGACAATATTAAACTTGCAAGATTTAGCATCTTCAGTCTACATTTAAAGCGGCATTACTTCAATTTAACCCGCTCTTGTATGAAATATTACATATATCTGGAACTAGAATAAGGCACAAATTTGCAGCATTAGTTCGGGCTAATAAAATTTTAATTTACTAAAATAAATTTGGTCCGCGCGACTAAAAGCGAAAAAAAATTTGGTCCGCGCGACTAAAAGCGAAAGTAGGATTTTCGAAACGTCACAAAAATCGAGATCGCGCATGAAGTGGTCTCTTCGTTGGTGCTAAATATAGCTCCATTATATTTATCTTCTCAAAAGTTCGTTAACTATAATTTAACAATATCATTGAAAATCCCGTCTATAAGAATTCGATCGGACCTTTTGTGTTCTGTTAGAGAGTTTATATATTGGAGTCTATATGGACAAATATGATTTTTCAATAGTATATTCTTACTTAAGTTTAGGGCTTTTGGCTTTAAGGTCAAAGTCACATACTCTATGTAGAATTCCATTTCTGGAACTTGTGAGTACCTGGAATAAACCTTAACTAAACTTAACACACATCTTCAGGGTCGCAGTTACAGATAATAGAATTTGAGATTTCTGAATATTTTATTAATAATTCAGATCAAATGAGGCATCTTTGTGTGCAGGCTGTCAAGCGGTCATACTTTTTCCTACTTTTTCCTACTTTTTCCTACTTTTTAGTCTTGTTCCTACTTTTTCCTACTATTTTACAAAAAATGTTCGGAAAGTAATGTAAATGTTATTCCAGTATTCATATTGATTAAGTGTAAAAAGTTCTATGAATTCCTTCTGTCAACATAACTTTTGGTCTAACAGGCCTGACAATGTCATTTGTCTAAGTCAAAAATAGAAATAAAGGGGTTAATAACAACACTTGTGGGTAAAAATAGATAACAGGGTAAATATAGATAACAGTAAATTTCATTAATGCCAAGTGAGTGTTGAAAACACCTTAAATGCAAGTTTTTAAAACTGATAATTTAACGGTTAAATTGTAATAAAGTATTTTTTCCAAACAGGAAATCACCTTTATGCACCTTAGAAACAGTCATATCTTTATATACCCTAGAAAAGGTCTGACCGTCATTCTCATGTAATTGAAAATTGCCAAAATTTTTAGAGTTTTTAGAGGAATGTTTGATCCATCTAGCAAGCCTCCTTAGCGCAGGCTGTCAACCGATTCCTATATTCCTATATTTCTCCTATATTTTGGATCAGAATCCTATATTCTGAAAAGCCTCCTATATTCCTATATTTCTCCTATATTTTTATGTGTTTTCCTATATTTTTTAGTATTTGTTTTTGTCAATTAATGAAGAGAGTAGATATTGCTTTGATACTGCTTTTGCTTTCTTCTTTTTTTTTTCAAAAACAAAACTCAACTTTTAGATTGGTGAAAACTTGGCGGGTGGCATTTACTTAAGTTTTAATCTGATTCTCTAACAACTTTGTAGCAGGTTTCTGTGTATTAAGGCTTACCTAACAAAAACAAATTTTCACTTCTATGCAGAATTCTTGTTGCAGTTGCAACCAAATGCAGAAAATGTTAAAGATCATTAAATTTTATTCACCAACTGCAAGGACTAGATAGCTTATATTTGGTATGGTGTATGTGATTGTTTAAAACATCAAGATGGACACCTGGGAAAAACATGCTTGACTGTGAACATGAATGCTTCAGCTAACTTTTGTGGTCAGTTTTCCAGTTTGAAAAGAGTGTTATCAAACTCTGTTGGAAAAGAGTGTATGCAAAAGAAGGTGTCTTTACAAAAACAATAATTTTCAAAAGGCAAATTTTTTTAGTAGGATAATCTGCAAAATATTTGCATAGTTTTCTAAAACTATTATGTTTTTATGGAACCACTCAATGGATAAAAGTTAAATTACTGTTAAACTTCAATGAACCTGAAAGGTATAATGTCCATCTATTCCCAAGAAAGCTTTGGCTTTTGAAAGTTATTGCTTTTGTATAGAAATTTAATGGCAGTTTGAATTAAAGTTCAGTTATGATTATAACTTCATAAGTTTTATCATTTCTCTGAAACTTGTAGCAATATTCTTTGTAGTTAACTATCTTATTTGACTGCAGAACTGTTCCATGTAGATTAAATAAATAAATGGAATCATATTCCAGAACTTCTAGAGAAGTGAAGGGCATATAATTTTGTGTGATGTATTGCCTACAAGTAAGGCCTTGGGGTCACTTTTGACTGAACCCTTTTGGACATTGTAACCCAGATTTTTACACACACAGCAATATGACTATGAGTGGATAGGTTGATGCTAGAAGACAAACTAAAACTGAAAAATCCGGCTTTGTTAATGCATTTTCTGCATTTCCCCCATGTCTGAATGGTCATTCAGATGCTGGTGATGTGCTTGATGGTGCTGATGTTAAAGTTAATGGTTTCCATCATTTTTACAGTGGACATTTTGGACATTGATAATTGTACAAACAGTAAATGCACATGCGAAAATCATTTGTATAAGTGCAAGTAAATAAAACTATTATCAGTTCCAAACTCCTATATTTTGCCTCAAAATCAACCAAAAACTCCTATATTTGTTGCAAAAATATTCCTATATTTTTCCTATATTTTGGAGATGACCTGGTTGACAGCCTGTAATAGCGTAACCTTCAAAACCTTTAAAGACCTGTAATTACAGTGCAAACTTAAAACCTTTTAAATCTTCTCAGGGCTTTTTTTCTTCTTTAGTAGAAACAGACTACAGGCGCCTTCCCCTCAGAAAATTTCTTTTAAATCTTGCAGTTTTCCACAAAAAGTAAGGTATTTTATCCCCAAATAGAAGAAATAATGTTATTTTCCCTCAAAGTATAGGTCATGCACCACATCTCTTGGCATTGATAAAACCCCTGCTGCTGAAAAACCTATAAAAAGGCCAAAAAGCCTGTAGTTTTCACTCAAAATCTGTAGACTCCTTGCCTTGCCACAGTAATGGTTGTACTACTTATTTCTACCCCTCCTATCTTTTTGAGTTTTTCAGAATGCTGTTGTGTTCACCAGACCACATACATGTAGATGTTTGCAGTACTGTTTTCCAGACCATGGGTGTTCCATGTATTCAGCATTGTTAATGTAACTCAGCATTTGTCTAAATGCCCAATCTTTTATTGCAATTGAGTACTGCTTGCTTTATGAATGTCTGAATTTTTGTGATGGTTGTAACAAATGCTGAGTTGTTATATAATTTAAAAAAATCAGGTCTGGTGAAACGATGTTTACACTAGGGCGAGGTCTTGTGAAGATAAGCATTTTGAGCAAAGTTGAGATAAAAAAACATACCTTTTTCAGAAATATGTGGTTTTAGTGTAGGTTTCCAAATGTAAATTTACTTTTTCCCCAAAATTATAGGGCATGGGCCCCTTCCCCTACACTTATATACTGATATACATGTATGTAATGCTTTTTCAGTGAGAATTCCAACAAATGTATCCTTTATTTATTTGTTATTTTGAAATATTTTACAGTAAAAGGCCTTTTTTCCATAGACTGGAGCCTTTATAAAACCCCATTTTATGCCCCCATGAAGTGTGAGGCATATAGAGTTGCACTCGTAATGCTCCCTAGGTGGGTGTCATAGAGAGTTGCACTTGTCCCCCAATCTTGTGGCATCAACAACTCATTTACCTTCGGGCAGAATTCTTTCAATCTTGCAAAGATTGATCGAGCAGGATCTGAAGATAATTGTAAAGAAAAAATTTTCCTGTGACCAGTTTTACCACAGTTATGGCCCTTTGTTTTACAAATGTTGTTGTAGAATTTGGAGCATCTGTATCCCCAGGACACAGTCTAGTTTTTTCAGGCCTGCTAAGAGGTCTGATCTAGGTATAACTTGAAACACTTAAAAATCAATATTTTTCCGCAATAAAACTGCAATTGCAATTCTTTTCGAATACCTCTCATAATAGCAAGAAGACTAAACCCATGGTATTGCTGTAGTGCTGTTTATATTCACCAATGTGAGGCCCCATTGACCCAAACTGACTGCACATAGACCTCTCTCTAAGTTACCAGTGGCAGTCTGACTTGTGTGTTGGGGCCTCAGCTGGATGACCATGATGCATATAATGTGTAACAGAAAGAGTGACATCCCGACTGGAAAGACTGTTATGTATTCCTACTTTTGAGGAAAAAGTTCCTACTTTTCTCCTACTTTTTTGTCAAAATGGTTCCTATTTTTTTCCTACTTTTTGAAGAAAGACCACTTGACAGCCGGTTGTGTGTTGAACGCATTTCTAGTTTCAGTTTTTGTTGTCATGTGGTGGTGTTAAAGTAATTAGAGCTTAATTTATTCTGTTCATATTTTGCAGTTGTTGATCAAGTAATGAAACATGAGCATCCATTTTCTGGTGAACTGGTGGAAGTTGAACCTCTTCCAGAGAATATGGTGAGGCGGGAAAATGCACAATTTATATTATAATGACATTGTAATTACAAGATAAGCAGACTATGATACATAATTGCAATGTAAAGATAGGCGTATAAGCTAGCTATTATGCTGACCATACTGAGTTTAATCAGCAACATAGGTGTTAGTTGCAACTGTTTTTATGTGTATCCCCTCATCGTGAGCAAAGGAATGTTTCCTAGTTAGCTTGTGGAATGTTGATATTTCTACCAAGGCACCTTCCGTTGCTAGACAAAAATGTCTGAGGGTAAATGTAAATTCTTTGATAGTAATGGCTTCTATTTTGTGTTTTACCAAAGAATAAATAATTCGAGCAACAATTGCTCTTGTTTAGAATTTGGAGGTGAATTAGAATGTGTGAGTTAAACATTGAAATCTGATTTTATCTGATCTGGATCTGCACTGTTTGCCTCTCGGTCAAAAATAACCATCATGAATCTGAAAACGAACATTGTAGATCCTGATCAGACAAAATTGTAATTGCAGATCAGACAGCAAGGATCTCCATCTGATAAAGGCATATCTGTAGAGTAAATGGTTTAAGTGCAGCATTAGAAGCAGTAAAATTGTTATTGATGCGGTAAATTATGGCAACATAATGAAATCCGATTATTATGTGATGATTAGAGGAAAGAAAATAAAGTGGGTGAAATTGGAGGAATTGTCAATTTCAACATTTTCAGAACTGTAGACAACATTTCAGGCATATCAGTTCTCATAAAATATTTCAATTAATCATGTCACTTTAATGTCAGGTTTATTCGATGATTGATGCAAAACTGGATGCAGAATCTTCTGTGATTGTCCAGATAACTCCGGCTCTAAAAGATGAAATGGAATACGTCATGGCAATCAAAATCACTCAAGAACCAGATCAGACATATCGTCTTCTGGGAAACTGGTTCCAGCTGGAATGGGCTTGGCATTATATTGACCAGATCATGCAGCAGCAGGTACAACTTTAATTCATTATTCTTAGTACATGCACTGTATTCAAGCGTTTGAGTGCACTTGAATTATTCTTAGTACATGCACTGTATTCAAGTGTTTGAGTGCACTTGAATTATTCTTAGTACATGCACTGTATTCAAGCGTTTGAGTGCACTTGAATTATTCTTAGTACATGCACTGTATTCAAGCGTTTGAGTGCACTTGAATTATTCTTAGTACATGCACTGTATTCAAGCGTTTGACTGCACTTGAATTATTCTTAGTACATGCACTGTATTCAAGCATTTGAGTGCACTTGAATTATTCTTAGTACATGCACTGTATTCAAGCGTTTGAGTGCACTTGAATTATTCTTAGTACATGCACTGTATTCAAGCGTTTGAGTGCACTTGAATTATTCTTAGTACATGCACTGTATTCAAGCATTTGAGTGCACTTGAATTATTCTAAGTACATGCACTGTATTCAAGCATTTGAGTGCACTTGAATTATTCTTAGTACATGCACTGTATTCAAGCATTTGAGTGCACTTGAATTATTCTTAGTACATGCACTGTATTCAAGCATTTGAGTGCACCTGATTTATTCTTAGTACATGCACTGTATTCAAGCATATGAGTGCACCTGCCTTAAAAAACACACCCAAGGCCATTTCTGAGAAATCCAAGACTTTTAATACAGTATCTTTGTCTATATTCCCCGCTAAACAGTACCTTTCAACATGCACTTGCCACTTTCAGTCATCCCACCTGCTTACCAAGCATCTAGGTGACCCAGACGATATAGGGTGCAATATAACTAATAATGAAAGTCAGACCATTTCAGACCACTGCTGGGGTCTGGTGTGGTGGTGATCTGGGAAATCATGGAAATGGATTTTTTTCTTGTATTTTAATGTAAAAATAAATACAATTTTCTTAAGAGTTGTGCAATTACTGTTCCCTTATAATTTTCTGTGCTAATTTAGATAGACATTAAGTTTTAACACAGTCACTTCTGGTTGAAGTTATTAATACTAAACCTAAAGGTATGAAACTATGGAAACATCTAGTATGTATAATGACACAAAAAATAAATAAAGAAAGAATTTTTTAGTACTATAATATATTATGATTGCTAAATGTAATTTTGATTGAAATCCAGATACAATATCTGTGTACATGTATTCAAGCCTCAGTTGCAACTGTGTAATGTAAAACATAGTTCCACTAAAATCAAGCTTAGTAAAACATCAGCAGAATTATATAATTACAGTAAAACCTTTTTTAGAAGCAATGCAATGGAGTGACAAAAATTGGCTGCTTAATGCAGGTGGCTGTTCAAGATAGGTAAAAATTAGAACAAAATGTCAGTTTAGGACATAATCATAATGGCTGTGATTGCTTAATGCAGGTGACTGCTAAGGCAGGTTTAACTGTATAACTTTTTCCCCAGGGCACTTGATTACTGTTCCAATTCCTAGAAGACTGATTTCATATCTTCTCTGATATTTTAGGAAGTAATCCACCATAATGTTTCCAAGCACCCTGAGCAATATGCTGGTCAGCCAATGGAGGTGGATGTGAGTACAGATTCCCCCAGGAATTCCAGGTCAGAAAACAAATCAAAACATCAACACCCTAGCAGAGGTAATGCATTACTGAATGATGATAAAGAAATAGTGTCGTTGAGTTACAGAGGGGATGGTAACAATGCTTCTGGTCATGACCACAGTAAAAGAGAAAGGGAGTTACCAGGTGACCTTGACACAGAAAGGTCTGAAGTAAGGTCAGAGTCACCTGTCCATATGCAGGGCTTACATGATAACAGTGATGATGACCAGTATCTGCAAGGAATTGGTCACAGTATTCCACCTGATTGCAGGCAGAGCATTGCCAGGTCAAAATATGACAACAAAAGGAATCAAGATGAAAATGATACATTTTCAGCATTTTCTGGTACAGATACCACAAAACTTACTCCTGGCGGAGGTGCAGGGAGAAGCCCAGTGGATAAAAGCATACAAGAAAATGCACATGAGAATAAAACATCATTACAATTACAATCAAAAAGTCCTCGTTCTGGTACAGAAGGGTCTGGAAGATCAACAAAACCATCAGTAGATGCTGTCGACCAGTCTATGGGTCTTGAGAAGAGTAAGTTTGGTCCTAGGTTAAAAGATATTCCAAGGCCTTACTCTGAAGATCAGCTTCTTCATACCTTTAACATTCGAGGTCTCAAAGTTACTGTTTATTATGGAAGTCTTGTGGAAGAAGATACAGAAGCAATAGTAAATGCAGCTAATGAACAATTGAGTCACTGTGTAGGAATTTCTAGGGCTATCAAGAAAGCAAGGGGACATGAGATGGATGATGAATGTTTCAAGTACATAATGAGAAATGGTAACCTGAAAAAAACTCAAGTTATTCATACATCAGGCGGTGGTGGAATAAAAGCACTGTATATAATGCATACAGTAGGTCCAATGTGGATCAGTGATTATTGGCGTGAAGATTTTATCTGTGAACTAACTCAGACATTTATAAACTGTCTGGAGTATGCTGATGACAAGTTGCATATAAAGACATTGGCGTTTCCAGCAATAAGCACAGGTTTGTGTCATATGTATTAATAATTTTATTTGTCATTAGTTCACCAAGTCAACTTAGTACTTGAGTTCATGAGAACCTGGTCAGGCAAGTGTGAAGTTTGTGCACTCTTAAACCTGGATTTACACCCTCAGTTACAATATACGATTCACCACAGACCATTCCAAAGATTTGGCTCTGTTGAGAGGCTGATAAAAAATTTCAAAGTTGATCAAGTTATGGAATGGATTCAGATACTATTAAGCTTCTGCTGATATTGTTGATGCTTTCGTGCTGTCAAGTGATCTTTTTTCAAAAAGTAGGAAAAAAATAGGAACCATTTTGACAAAAAAGTAGGAGAAAAGGAGGAAAAAGTAGAAACTTTTTCCTCAAAAGTAGGAATACATAACAGTCTTTCGGGACTTCACTCTTTCTGTTACACATTATATGCATCATGGTCATCCATCTGAGGCCCCAATACATAGTCAGACTACCACTGGTAACTTAGAGAGATTTCTATGTGGAGTCAGTATGGGTCAATGGGGCCTCATCTTGGTGAATATAAACAGCACTTCAGCATGGGTTAAGACTTCCTGCTTTTGTGAGAAGTGTTTGAAAAGTAATGCAAATGCAGTTTTATTGCAGAAAGATATTTTTGTGTTTCAAGTTATACCTAGATCGGACCTCTTAGCAGGCCTAAAAAACTAGACTGTGTCCAGGGGACACTGATGCCCCAAATGCTACAAAAACATTTGTAAAACAAAGGCAGGGTTGGCACCAATCGACCACCCCTGGTTTAAACCGCCGGTTTTAACCGGTTAAAACCGTCCCGGTCAATACTCCCCAAGTGGTCAATACTGGTCAATACTGGTCAATTGAATTTTTTTTCAAGATTTTTTATAAAAGAAATGAAGAAAACAAATTATTAAACTCTTATTTAATTTCTAATTAAGTTACTTTAGAACTAACTTCACTTGAACATGCTTTGCACTTAAAAACTGTCTTATTTCCCTCAGTAATGAGATCATAAAATCCCCAAACATGAGTTTTTTTGGCTTAATTCTGGTATGTTTTTAGACAAGCAAAGAATTCTTTTAAATTCAGTGTTTTATAAACAATCAACAGAGTATGATTCAGTAACTTGAAAAATCTTTATTTTAAGCAAATGCAATTTTGCACCACCAGTAGGTGTTACACTCTTGCCAACTAACACTTGTGTATGCCAATGGATGGTCAGGAGATGAAGGGGTGTTGTGTCACACTTCTATTGTTTATTGAACTTGGGAACATGTCAAGAAAGATGCCAATGTGTTTATTTAAGGATTATCCAATAACCATAAAATAGGTGTTTTACACTTGCCAATTAACATTTGTGTTTGACAATGGATGGTCAGGAGACTGATGGGTAATTGCACTTCCTTTTGACCACACAGATCTTTGTATTTTGAGTAAACAACAAAGTCATACATTTTCATATATTGTATATATACTGTACTGAGCACTTGGGCAAAGCTTACAGAATGTTCTACACCAAATCCAATACATAAATTACATAAAACATAACAAACATTATATAACTTGAAACTTTTAACATACTAAATTTATTGATTTCAATCTGTTACTTATCATAAATGCCTATTTGTCATGCTGTTTATATATACACTATAATTTCCATGTCCTTAAGAAAATGTGTCTGTAAGTGTTGAATGCCCAAAGCTGAATGACCATATATTTTAGCACAACACACATGAGAACTTGTGCATTAAACCAATAAACAAAACAACTTTTGATGGGTACATTCTTACCAAATCAAAACAAATTATTTTCCACCTAATTTGCTTTGCTTAATGTAATATATAATAAATATATTTCCATTACTTATTGAACATAGGAACATACCAATTAATGAGTTGTGTTCATTTAAGGATTATCCAATATTAAACCATAAATGAAGTACCATTTAGGCCCTTACAGGGGCTAAAGGATTTTAAATGATTCTAAGAACATTTTGGGCAGTTTGGTTGTGAATAAAATTTTATTGACCAGTAATGACCAGTATTGACCAGTAATGACCACTATTGACCAATAATGACCACTATTGACCAGTATTGACCACCGGCCCGGTCAATACTCAATTGACCGGTCAATAAGCCAACCCTGAACAAAGGGCCATAACTGTTGTTAAACTGGTCGCAGGAAAAATATTTTCATTACGATCATCTTCACATCCTGCTCGATCCATCTTTGCAAGTTTGAAAGAATTCTGCCCGAAGGTTAATGAGGAGTTGATGCCATAAGATTGGGGGACAAGTGCAACTCTCTATGACACCCACCCATTGGGCATTATGAGTGCAACTCCATATGCCTTACACTTTGTGGGGGCATAAAAAAGAGTTTCATAAAGGCTCCAGTCTATGGAAAAAAAGCCTTTTATTGTAAAATATTATAAAATAACTCGTAAATAAAGGATACTTTTGTTGGAATTCTCATTGAAAAAGCATATCATATATCAGTATATAAGTGAAGGGGAAGGGGACCATGCCCTATAATTTTGGGAAAAAAGTTAATTTACATATGGAAACCAACTCTAAAACCACATAATATTATAACTGAAAAAGGCATGTTTTAAATCTCAACTTTGCTCAAAATGCTTATCTTCACCAGACCCTTTCCACTGTTGCCTTAGTGTAAACATCCTATCACCAGACCAGATTTTTTTTAAATTGTTTAACAACTCAGCATTTGTTACAATCACAACAAAAATTCAGACATTCATAAAGCAAGCAGTACTCAGTTGCAGTAAATGATTGGGCATTTTGACAAATGCTGAGTTGTTAAATAAAATAAAATACCTTATGTAAAGTTACTTTTTGCGGAAAACTGCAAGACTTTAAAGAAATTTTCTGAGGGAATGGCGCCTGTAGACTGTCTCTACTACTAAAGAAGAAAAAAAGCCATGAGAAGATTTAAAACGTTTTAAGGTTGCTCTTAAATTACAGGTCTTTAAAGGTTACGCTAGATGGATCAAACTTTTCTCTAAAGCCATTTTCGATTACATGAGAATGACGGTCAGACCTTTTCTAGGGTATATAAAGGTATGACTGTTTCTGAGGTGTATACAGGTGATTTCCTGGTTGAAAAAAATACTTTATTACAATTTAACGGTTAAATTATCAGTTTTAAAAACTTGCATTTAAGGTGTTTTCAACACTCACTTGTTATTACTGAAATTTACTGTTATCTATTTTTACCCACTGTTATCTATTTTTACCCACAAGTGTTGTAATGAACCCCTTTATTTCTATTTTTGACTTAGACAGATGACATTGTCAGGCCTGTTAGACCAAAAGTTATGTTGACAAGATGGAATTCATAGAACTTTTTACACTTATCAATATGAATACAGGAATGACATTTACATTACTTTCCAAACACTAAAATATATTTTAAAAAACTCCTTTTAAAAGATATAGATTTTTTTGTCCAACTGACAAAAAAGTAGGAATAGTAGGAGGTTTTTGTGAAATAGTAGGAAAAAGTAGGAACAAGACTAAAAAGTAGGAAAAACTAGGAAAAAGTATGACCTCTTGACAGCCTGTGCTTTTAATTCTTTGTTTTACCCTTAAAATGAAGTTTGAAAGGGGTATATAGGAGTCTGTCAGGTGGTCTGTAGCAAAAAATTTGTCGCATTAACTATTTCCACAGTTTTTAAGACACTGACTTGAAACTTTGAATCTATGTTTGGCATGAAATGTTGATGTGCAAGAAATATTTGTGTGTTTGTCATTACCTTTAGATTACTGCAAACTGATTTAAATATTAACTTAAAACTTTTAAATATGTCATTTGTATTTTAAGTAGAAAAAATTGTGACACATTTTTCATTACTCGTCTGACACAGTGGAATTGTGTGGTTATTAATCATGTTTGAAAGCTCTTGACCTAAACCTGGGGTTATGAATATGTTGTTTTATACCTGATTATTTAAGTGAGATTACCGAAAATGGAATGTGATTTTACACTTTCACTTTGTTTTACTGTTTTTATGAAATCCCTGTAATAAAGAACCCTTATAGTACTCATTAAATCTAATTTGGGCTATATACAGCTTAAAAACGAAGTGATTTATATTAAAAAAAAAACATTTTTTATTTATTTTTTTCTATCTAGGTGTGCATGGTGCTCCATTTGACCTGTGTGTTGGCTGCTTTCTGGATGCGATTTTGATTTTCACGCAACAGCACGGTTCAAGCAGAAGACTTGCTGATGTTCGCCTTGTTAACAATGATGCAGAAAAAACTAATACTTCTATAGCTCTGATGCAAACATTAATTGATAGTGGAATAGAAAGTTTAACAGAGAAAGCAGTTAAATTATTGAAAAAATTTACATCAAAAGATCAAGAGATGAATCTGCTTACCAGACATACAGGGCATGCATGTTTTTCCAAGACTTACACAGCAAAAACAAGCTCAAGTTTTGGAACTACAAATCATGCTTTATCTGATGTTACATCATTACATAGAAGAAGATCTGGATCTTTGAGCCGAGACTCAGAGAAAAAGTCTTCAACAGAAGATAAACGAAAAGATGAAACAGCAGTACACAAAAGCCACTCTGATAGAGATAACTTCACCACAGGCACAAATAGAGCATCTTGGAGACCATCAGAAAGGCACAGAGAAAGATCTGGGTCCTTGGACAGACAATCAAAGAATAGCCCACCATCAGACTTTAGTAAAACTTTAAGTGGATCATTGAGTTATAGAGATGAGGGATCATCTGTTAGAAATTCACCAAAGAGACCAAAATCATCTACTGGCATGCCAAATATGAAGCTATCTCTCCTCACTGATGTCAACAAAAAGGTAAAAAGTAGGACTACAACAACAAATGAACGCCTTGGGATGCTATCGAGTGCTGAAGACGGGGCATTTACTTACAAAGATCAAAAGCAATCAGCCAACTCTAGGACTTTATCAGACACAACTGAAGATGAAGAGCGTGATTATGCTACACACAGTCTTCCAGCTTACATTGATGATGGTTCTCAGAAAGGTGCACACTCAAGCCGTGAAAAAATTCCGAGTGCACCTAAAGGAAAACAGGAAATTTGTGCCATATGTCTTGATGAAATAAAAGATCCAAAACAGTTACCTCAGTGCAAACACACATTTTGTAGGCCATGTATTCAAAGACATTTTGCAAGCTCTAAACCATCCTGTCCTACCTGTGGAGCCCTGTATGGAAGGGTGGTGGGGGATCAGCCGGAAGAAGGAAAAATGTCATATACAACTGACCGTAGCAACTGCTTGCCTGGGTATGAGACAGAAGATGGAATGATTATCATTAGATACACCTTTCCAGATGGTGTGCAGAAAGTAAGTGATTGAATGACTGATGCACATCCTTTATCTGTCGATTACACTAAACATTTGCACTTTTGTGTCTCTGTCTATAACACTAACCACTTGCACTTTCCTGTGGCTCACCACTTGCACTATCCTGTCTCCGTATTTGTTCCATTTTCTTCCTTACCCCCACACTGCATGTCTTCATTTTTATGCCCTCACAAAGTGGGAGGCATATAGAGTTGCACTCATCCGTACGTACATCCGTCTGTACGTCCATCCGTACGTAGCAGCGTGTTGCAGCAGTGGGGGCATCAATGTCCTAGGACACATTCTAGTTTTCTGTTAAATTTGTAACAAACTAAAAAAAAGAATACTCAATGGTAAAAGAATCCCAACTATTTTTACTTGTTTAATTTCTTTCTAGACTTTTGAAAACTTTGAAAACTTATCACAGTTGAATGGTTGCGCATTCTGCAGTTTTTATCATTCTAGTATAATCATCCACATCCTGGAAAGCGCTACAAGGGGCTCGAGCGTAAGGCGTACCTCCCTAATTCTGTAGAAGGCCGTGAAGTTCTGCGACTCCTCAAGAAGGCTTTTGATGCCCGTTTGGTGTTTACGATTGGAGATTCAAAAACCAGCGGACGTCAGGATGTGTTGACCTGGAATGACATTCATCATAAAACAAGCATAGCTGGGGGCTCCACCAAGTAAGTTCTTGGTTATTGTTTGATCTGGTGTCTCTTTTGGTGTCACACATCACATTTACTATTTTTAAACTTCATTATATCTTTAAACATTCAGTACTTGTTCATCATCATATCACATGTCAAGATGATGTGATAAATGCAAAAACTAAAACTTTCATTTGGATCAGACTGATGGCAAAGTTGTTTCATAAGTAGCATAAAGCTATTTGTCATTCAAGTTAACCATTTTCCTAATTCAGTTTACAAGATTGATGTCTGAATCGTGTAGTTTGCAGGGTTTTGGCTAGTTGATGAGAACTGGTTTCAATGTTATCATTTGTTAAGTTTATCTTAAAATATAACATGTATTACTTTTTCCATTGAATGTGAGCTCATGGCAATTTGTAGTAAACATGTCATATTCTACATTTGGAAAGACAAAAAACTAAACATTGAATAGGACATTTAATTTTATTCACATATAAGGTGAGATTAATATTGGTCTGTTTTGAATCGTTAACTTAATTGATACATATAAAACATTAAGCCATAATATTCTTAATTCTTAATTTTGAAGACTGTGCTAAATATTTTCAGGTTTGGTTACCCAGATCCCGGTTATCTCAGCAGAGTGAAAGATGAGCTAGCTGCTAAAGGAATTGTCAGTGACAAATAAAAACAGACCACTTCTGTTTGTGATATATGCATATAAAAATTCATTGTGGTATAGGTAGATTTTTACCTATGAGCTGTATTCCTAAAAAGGTAAAGTGCTAAGTTGTAAGTAAGCAATTTAACTTAACCATAAAGGGGCTATAATTAAAATAAATGAATTACCAATTATATTGATTAGTCCAATTATCTATAACTTCATAATTACATCTCAATGTGTAAACTCAGACTATATTCAGTGAAGCTTATTGAAGGCATATGAAAAGGATGCAATGATCATGTTGTTCAGTGTTGAAGTTGATGTCTAACCTGGCTGAAGTCTACTTGTTACGTCACATTATTATCACAGGGTCATTCTCAGTGTTATTCAACTTGGGAGACCAGTCTAAAATCTCAGCAACCCGATTAGTTGTAATTGAGCACAGTCTCAGAACTTACCAGTGAAATTAAACTCCGGTCTCAGTTTAATAAAATTTGGGTCAGATTTGTTTTTATCCTTTTTTTTGTAAATGCTTGTATCACATATGTAAAAAGTGTGTTTTTTCTTTGTTATTGTTTTCTTCATTTTCTTCTATAATAATCAGAGAATGTAATCTTATATCTTTTATGACATTTAACAATTTAACATTCCAGTGTCAATAACAAGAGAGCTCTTTATTTTTCCTGTTTTAAAATGTCGTTGTTTTAACTAACTGTTTTAACTCTTTTCATAAATGCTACTCAGTTTTGCTGTTTCTACTGACCACTGTGACATTTATAAATATTATTGCTTATATTATATGTTACTACCTAAAATTTGATAAGGGCCATTTTTGTAGTCTGTAAGTTTTCCTGCTTAGATAATTCGACACACCTGTTTCTGTTTAATAATTCAACACCGACGACTAATTCATTGGTTATATGAAATAACAATAAGAACAAAACTTAATTAATCAAAAACTGTTCAAAATGTTAATCTAAACAATTACAGCCTACAAAAGTGGCCCTTTTATTAAATTTGGAGAGTATATACATTGTTGTTTTTTCTCCACTTGTGCTGAGAGAGTAGATCAAGATCATCTGGAACATCTGCAATTTTTCAAAATCTGAATTATTCATAACTAACGTTTGCATAGTCATTCTCAGCCTGATGTTAGTTAAAACATAACTTGTTTATGTCATTCACAGGAGACATAATTTTCCTTTACATCAGAATTAAAACTTCCCTATTAAAATCATTTTTGTTATAATGTGTTTGTTGTAAAAGAAACAACAACTGGTTTTTTACTGATACAAGTGTTTTGTGCCTATTGGGACTTCTTTTAATGACTGTAGACTAGTTTGAACTATCCCTTTACTCCATATATGCACATTTTCACGGGTATGTGACCAGTGTAGATCCAGGTGTCGGAACATCCATGCTGATCAAGATATAAACTGGTTGCATCTCGGTCAGAAATTATGTAATAAATCAAATAGTGAACAGTGCAGATCGTAATAAGACAGCACAGAATGTGCTGGCTGATCTAGATCTACACTGTTCGCCCATGCCATAAAGGCATATATATAAATATATGGAAGAAAGGGCTAAGCAACCATTAGGTCTGGCTTTTTGTCAAGACTGACAGTTTGTTACCAGTGAGTCCTTGTGTTACTGGTAGATTGTTCTTGCAAAAACAATGCCATACTTGCCTAGTATTATTAACTGTATCTTTCACATGCTATTTTAATTAATGTTTAATGTTTCTTAAAAGTGTGTTTTTAAATTTTTACTGTCATCATTATTGTTTAGGAAAATAAATAAAACTGGACAATAGCTTCATTTGCCAATTGTAATGATTTTAAAAAATACTGTTATGCTAATCTTTTCATTTGAAAGGTCCACAACTTTCACCTATGAAATTGGTACACGCAGTGTCACACAATGTTTTATAGTTGGCCAGTAGTGTTGACTTATTGATATCTAACTGTTTATGGTTTCATATGTGAATATTATATAAAAATAACTGTATTTTAGAAATACTACTAACATATATAAGAAACATTATTTGTACTCAATACTAGTACTTCAAGATGACAACTTTAATCTTTTGATACTATTATCTTGCATATTTTAAATTACTGTATATAGAATAATTAATCCAGGTCATGTTCATTAACTAATTAGTCCATGTTTTGTGTATCAGTTTCTAAATTTTGACAATGGTTTTTCAGAAATTGTGGAAGGCAAACACAATCGGTTTGTTTTGTTTTGAAATATCTAATTGTAGTTGTCTCTAATACATTTACTGACTATGTGTCCTGTATGTACCTTTTTATGTCTTTTTAAGCACTGATATCAACTGTCCGTCCAATAGTTAATAAACATTGTATCCATAGAGATATTGTTTATAGAAATGTCTCTGATATGTATAGCATTTGAATTTGTTGTACCATAATCAGGTATTGGACAGGGAGAGGTTTTTCCAGTTTTAGGGTGATGTAAACCAGGATTTTTGCAGTCTTTATGAAACATAAAGGAAACAACTTTCTCTTGTCTGAGCATCGGGAAAGGGAAAAGTTCTGGACATTTGGGAGACTATTTCCCTCTAAGCCATTGCCTGCATACTGTTTCAAGATAGATCTCCTGGCATTGATAAATTCTTACAGAGGTATCTTTAAGTAATAAAGTATAATTAGGTCAAACATTAACCTGGGATTCCTTTTTGAAATGAAAATGAACATTTCAAATGGGGGCTGATTGACTTCAGTTACATATGATACATTTGTCAACAATATATGTAGTACAATATAGCTAACCCTTCACACCATATTATACACATTTGATAATTTGACATTTGTGCAAACAGTATAGATCTAGATCATCTGGCACATCCATGCCATCTGATCAAGATCTGCACTGTTTGCTTTATTGGTCAGAAATAACCTAATAAATAAGAAGTCCAGTATTGTAGATCTTAATCAGAAGGCACACATGTGCTGGCTGATCTGGATCTACACTGAAGGCACACATGTGCTGGCTGATCTGGATCTACACTGAAGGCACACATGTGCTGGCTGATCTGGATCTACACTGAAGGCACACATGTGCTGGCTGATCTGGATCTACACTGTTCTTACATTCAATAAAATATATAGATGCAAGAAAGGGTTAAACAACAACTTTTTAGAGTGAATGATCAATTATGAAAGTAATTTGTTCTTTTGTTTGCCCATGAACATGACTTAAAGTAAGATATCAGTGCTTTTTTAATTGCGACGGTAAAAGGCCTATATCCTGTTATTTATTGGAAAATAGATTGATAATGACTAAAGTGGAATAGAAAAAGCTAATCTGAAGTAAACTTTTGGGGAAAATATCATGATTTCAAAGAGATTTTAAGAGGGGAGTGTGCCTTTAAGCAGCTCCCGCTAAAAAGGAAAAAATAACCCTTGGTACGAAATTGTTACAAGGTTTATTTGCCCCTTTTTTGCCAAAACATAATTAAGAATACAACGCAACTTAAGCAAAAAAAATCTTATTCTTCTTTCAAAGTATTACCGACATTGAAAACAACAACATAAAGCAGCTACAAATACTTAAACGTCACAGTGTATGTTGTCTGATAAATTTATGGAAAAAACAGTCTTTCAATTTATCCTGTCTCGTATTTAAGAATAGATTTCTGAATAGATTTCTGAATAGATTTTTTTTTGATGAGCATCAGGCATTTGTCAGTACACTTCACTTGTGACTACATGTAGCAGATTAGTTTGTATTTCATTCATTTACTCCTTCATAGTAACTGAGCTAAGTCTTAGAACTAGACACATCATTAGTTTCTAGCAATTTTACTTGACACATGTCATGTATGATGACAAAATGACATTGCCATAACTGTAAACCAAGTACCTTTCCTCCATATATACCCCTTTTATTGAATGAGCAAATAGTGTAAATCCAGATCAGCTGGCACATCCATGCCATCTGCTCAGGATCTACACTGTTTGCTTTTTTGGTCAGAAATAACCTAATAAAGCGAAAGTGAACCCTGCAGATCCTGATCAGACAGCAAGGATGTGCCGACTGATCTGGATCTACACTGTTCGCCTATGCCATATAGGTGTATATATGGAGGAAAGGGTTAAATTATGAACTTGAAACATAAGTCATATTCTAAGTTGAAGTCAACTGCAGCAAAATGCTATCAGATTTGTTGACTGGTGAGATACCTATAAATTCTTATATGAAATTTATGGAATACAAAAGTTTACAACTATTGATCAGCTTTTTCACCTATTACTTTTGCTAATATGATCTCCAGTTTTGCAATGGCTGTGAATGCCTTACCTGTAAAATTCACTTGTGTTTATTGTTTTAGCTATGAGCAATTTTCAGTATAAAATGCTGCAAAGATAGCTTGAAAATGTTACATTATGCCAAAAGTTTAGCAATTGTTATGGTTTTTTAAGAGATGTTGATTTGGAAATAGATTTTATAAAAATGTCAGATGCTTGTTTTCTTTATAGTTGCTTAATTTGGTTAAATGATGGATTGAAAATGAATTAAGATTTAATAATTATATTCCTCAAATCTTGCAAGCTGATGATAACAGTACCAATCAATGATAAGAATATTAAAGCACAAGATTGAAATCAGAGGAACAGCCACTTAAGAAATTGCCAAGTGACATTGATGGAAAGCTATGTGCATAAAAGTGGAGTCTTGAATTTGATAGATTGCACTTCTAGGCCCGAGATCATCAAACTAAATCAGGAGACCAGTCTCAAATCTCAAGCATATGTTTGGCTGAAATGGCAACTTGTCTTAATATTTGAGACTGGTCTTCAGTCTTAGTTTTATGATCTTGGGCCCTGATATTAAAGTCTGACATGGAGTTTTTACTTTTGTTTGTCGTGGTTTTTGTTTACAGTATTGTTGTATTAATAATACAATTTTCTTGAACATATCCAAGAACCATAATATAATCAGAGAGATACTTATGTTGTCTTATGTTGACTGTGAACAGCTAGACCACAGGCACACATATGTTGACTGTCAACAGCTAGACCACAGGCACACATATGTTGACTGTCAACAGCTAGTTCACAGGCACACATATGTTGACTGTCAACAGCTAGACCACAGGCACACATATGTTGACTGTGAACAGCTAGACCATCGGCACACATATGTTGACTGTGAACAGCTAGACCACAGAAACACATATGTTGACTGTGAACAGCTAGACCACAGGCACACATATGTTGACTGTGAACAGCTAGACCACAGGCACACATATGTTGACTGTGAACAGCTAGACCACAGGCACACATATGTTGACTGTGAACAGCTAGACCACAGGCACACATATGTTGACTGTGAACAGCTAGACCACAGGCACACATATGTTGACTGTGAACAGCTAGACAGCAGACACACATATGTTGACTCACTCTCTTACACTATCGGCTCATTACATTCACCTTTGTTATAGGCTGGGACTACTTTCAACTACTTTTAATTTAACTCAAAGAAATAGTTCACCAATTACATTTAAAATTGCTTGGGTTTCTTTGGTTTGAATGAAATATAGTGAAGATATCTGTCATTTGTTTAACCACAAGCTTTCATATTCATATTTATGACTGTATAAGATAAGGCTGTCGAGTAATGTCAAAATCTTGACATTGAGCCTTTCACAGAGATGTAAAGTGAGAGTAAGGAACGACAACTCTGCTCAGGAGATTGATGTTGACTGCCAACAGCTTGACCTCAGGCACACTTTGTTGACTGTCAACAGCTTGACCAGGGGCACACTTTGTTGACTGTCAACAACTAGACCACGGGCACACTTTGTTGACTGTCAACAGCTAGACCACAGGTACACTTTGTTGACTGTCAACAACTAGACCACGGGCACACTTTGTTGACTGTCAACAGCTAGACCACAGGTACACTTTGTTGACTGTCAACAGCTAGACCACAGGCACACTTTGTTGACTGTCAACAACTAGACCATGGGTACACTTTGTTGACTGTCAACAGCTAGACCACAGGTACACTTTGTTGACTGTCAACAACTAGACCACGGGCACACTTTGTTGACTGTCAACAGCTAGACCACGGGCACACTTTGTTGACTGTCAACAGCTAGACCATGGGTACACTTTGTTGACTGTCAACAGCTAGACCACGGGCACACTTTGTTGACTGTCAACAGCTAGACCACAGGTACACTTTGTTGACTGTCAACAACTAGACCACGGGCACACTGTGTTGACTGTCAACAGCTAGACCACAGGCACACTTTGTTGACTGTCAACAGCTAGACCATGGGTACACTTTGTTGACTGTCAACAGCTAGACCACGGGCACACTTTGTTGACTGTCAACAGCTAGACCACAGGCACACTTTGTTGACTGTCAACAGCTAGACCATGGGTACACTTTGTTGACTGTCAACAGCTAGACCACAGGTAGACTTTGTTGACTGTCAAAATCTATGTAGTCAACAACTAGACCACGGGCACACCTTGTTTGCTGTCAACAACTAGACCACGGGCACACTTTGTTGACTGTCAACAGCTAGACCACAGGTACACTTTGTTGACTGTCAATAACTAGACCACAGGCACACTTTGTTTACTGTCAACAGCTAGACCACAGGTTCACTTTGTTGACTGTCAACAACTAGACTACAGGCACACTTTGTTGACTGTCAACAACTAGACCACGGGCACACTTTATTGACTGTCAACAGCAAGACCATGGGTACACTTTGTTGACTGTCAAAACTAGACCACAGGTACACTTTGTTGACTGTCAACAACTAGACCACAGGCACACTTTGTTGACTGTCAACAGCTTGTCCACAAGCACACTTGTTGACTGTCAACAGCTTGTCCACAGGCACACTGTGTTGACTGTCAACAGCTAGACCACATGTACACTTTGTTGACTGTCAACAGCTCGACCACAGGTACACTTTGCTGACTGTCACAGCTAGACCACATGTACACTTTGTTGACTGCCAACAGCTTGACCTCAGGCACACTTTGTTGACTGTCAACAGCTTGACCAGGGGCACACTTTGTTGACAGTCAACAACTAGACCACGGGCACACTTTGTTGACTGTCAACAGCTAGACCACAGGTACACTTTGTTGACTGTCAACAACTAGACCACAGGCACACTTTGTTGACTGTCAACAACTAGACCACGGGCACACTTTGTTGACTGTCAACAGCTAGACCACAGGCACACTTTGTTGACTGTCAACAACTAGACCACGGGCACACTTTGTTGACTGTCAACAGCTAGACCACAGGCACACTTTGTTGACTGTCAACAGCTAGACCATGGGTACACTTTGTTGACTGTCAACAGCTAGACCACAGGTAGACTTTGTTGACTGTCAAAATCTATGTAGTCAACAACTAGACCACGGGCACACCTTGTTTGCTGTCAACAACTAGACCACGGGCACACTTTGTTGACTGTCAACAGCTAGACCACAGGTACACTTTGTTGACTGTCAATAACTAGACCACAGGCACACTTTGTTTACTGTCAACAGCTAGACCACAGGTTCACTTTGTTGACTGTCAACAACTAGACTACAGGCACACTTTGTTGACTGTCAACAACTAGACCACGGGCACACTTTATTGACTGTCAACAGCAAGACCATGGGTACACTTTGTTGACTGTCAAAACTAGACCACAGGTACACTTTGTTGACTGTCAACAACTAGACCACAGGCACACTTTGTTGACTGTCAACAGCTTGTCCACAAGCACACTTGTTGACTGTCAACAGCTTGTCCACAGGCACACTGTGTTGACTGTCAACAGCTAGACCACATGTACACTTTGTTGACTGTCAACAGCTCGACCACAGGTACACTTTGCTGACTGTCACAGCTAGACCACATGTACACTTTGTTGACTGCCAACAGCTTGACCTCAGGCACACTTTGTTGACTGTCAACAGCTTGACCAGGGGCACACTTTGTTGACAGTCAACAACTAGACCACGGGCACACTTTGTTGACTGTCAACAGCTAGACCACAGGTACACTTTGTTGACTGTCAACAACTAGACCACAGGCACACTTTGTTGACTGTCAACAACTAGACCACGGGCACACTTTGTTGACTGTCAACAGCTAGACCACAGGCACACTTTGTTGACTGTCAACAACTAGACCACGGGCACACTTTGTTGACTGTCAACAACTAGACCACAGGCACACTGTGTTGACTGTCAACAGCTAGACCACATGTACACTTTGTTGACTGTCAACAGCTAGACCACAGGCACACTCTGTTGACTGTCAACAGCTAGACCACAGGTACACTTTGTTGACTGTCAACAACTAGACCATGGGCACACTTTGTTGACTGTCAACAACTAGACCATTGGCACACTTTGTTGACTGTCAACAGCTAGACCACAGGTAGACTTTGTTGACTGTCAACAACTATGTAGTCAACAACTACACCATGGGCACACTTTGTTGACTGTCAACAACTAGACCACGGGCACACTTTGTTGACTGTCAACAGCAAGACCATGGGTACACTTTGTTGACTGTCAAAACTAGACCACAGGTACACTTTTTTTGACTGTCAACAACTAGACCACAGGCACACTTTGTTGACTGTCAACAGCTTGTCCACAAGCACACTATGTTGACTGTCAACAGCTTATCCACAGGCACACTGTGTTGACTGTCAACAGCTAGACCACATGTACACTTTGTTGACTGTCAACAGCTAGACCACAGGTACACTTTGCTGACTGTCACAGCTAAACCACATGTACACTTTGTTGACTGTCAACAGCTTGACCAGGGGCACACTTTGTTGACTGTCAACAACTAGACCACTGGCACACTTTGTTGACTGTCAACAGCTAGACTACAGGTACACTTTGTTGACTGTCAACAACTAGACCATAGGCACACTTTGTTGACTGTCCACAGCTAGACCACAGGTACACTTTGTTGACTGACAACAGCTAGACCACGGGCACACTTTGTTGACTGACAACAGCTAGACCACGGGCATACTTTGTTGACTGTCAACAGCTCGACCACAGGCACACTTTGTTGACTGTCAACAGCTAGACCATGGGTACACTTTGTTGACTGTTGACTGTCAACAGCTAGACCACGAGCAGCTAGACCACAGGTACACTTTGTTGACTGTCAACAGCTAGACCACTGGCACACTTTGTTGACTGTCAGCAGCTAGACCACAGGTACACTTTGTTGACTGTCAACAGCTAGACCACAGGTACACTTTGTTGACCGTCAACAGCTAGACCACAGGTATACTATGTTGACTGTCAACAGCCAGACCATGGGTACATTTTGTTGACTGCCAACAGCTAGACCACATGTACACTTTGTTGACTGCCAACAGCTAGACCACAGGTACACTTTGTTGACTGCCTACAGCTAGACCACAGTTACACTTGGTTGACTGCCTACAGCTAGACCACAGTTACACTTGGTTGACTGCCTACAGCTAGACCACAGGCACACTCTGTTGACTGCCAACAGCTAGACCTCAAATACAATCATGTTGACTGCCAACAGCTAGACCACGGACACAATCATGTTTACTGTCAACAGCTAGACCACGGACACAATCATGTTTACTGTCAACAGCTAGACCACGGGCACATGTTGACTGTCAACAGCTTGACCACAGGCACAATCATTATGTCTGTCAACAGCTAGACTACAGGCACACTCTGTTGACTGCCAACAGCTTAACCACATGTACAATCATGTTGACTGTCGACAGTTAGACCACAGGCACACTTTGATCACTGCCAACAGCTAGACCACAGGTAAACTTTGTTGACTGTCAACAGCTTGACCACATGCGCAATCATGTTTACTGTCAACAGCTAGACCACGGGCACATGTTCACTGTCAACAGCTTGACCACAGGCACAATCATTATGACTGTCAACAGCTTGACCACAGGTACAATCATGTTGAATGTCAGACCAGTTAGACCACGGGCACACTTTGATGACTGCCAACAGCTAGACCACAGGTAAACTTCATTGACTGTCAACAGCTTGACCACATGCTCAATCATGTTTACTGTCAACAGCTAGACAACGGGCACACTTTGTTGACTGCCAACAGCTAGGCAACAGGTACACTTTATTGACTGTCAACAGCTTGACCACAGGCACACTTTGTTGACTGTCAACAGCTTGACCACAGGCACAATCATGTTGACTGTCAACAGCTTAACCACAGGCACACTTTGTTGACTGTCAACTGCTAGACCACGGGCACAATCATGTTGACTGTCAACAGCTTGACCACAGGCACACTTTGTTGACTGTAAACAGCTAGACCACGGGCACATGTTGACTGTCAACAGCTTGACCACAGGCACACTTTGTTGACTGTCAACAGCTTGGCAACATAAACAATCATGTTGACTGTCAACAGCTTGACCACAGGCACACTCTGTTGACTGTCAACAGCTAGACCACGGACACAATCATGTTTACTGTAAACAGCTAGACCACGGGCACATGTTGACTGTCAACAGCTTGACCACAGGCACAATCATTATGTCTGTCAACAGCTAGACTACAGGCACACTCTGTTGACTACCAACAGCTTAACCACATGTACAATCATGTTGACTGTCGACAGTTAGACCACAGGCACACTTTGATCACTGCCAACAGCTAGACCACAGGTAAACTTTGTTGACTGCCAACAGCTTAACCACATGTACAATCATGTTCACTGTCGACAGTTAGACCACAGGCACACTTTGATCACTGCCAACAGCTAGACCACAGGTAAACTTTGTTGACTGCCAACAGCTTAACCACATGTACCATCATGTTGACTGTCGACAGTTAGACCACAGGCACACTTTGATCACTGCCAACAGCTAGACCACAGGTAAACTTTGTTGACTGTCAACAGCTTGACCACATGCGCAATCATGTTTACTGTCAACAGCTAGACCACGGGCACATGTTGACTGTCAACAGCTTGACCACAGGCACAATCATTATGACTGTCAACAGCTAGACCACAGGCACACTCTGTTGACTGTCAACAGCTTGACCACATGCTCAATCATGTTTACTGTCAACAGCTAGACCACAGGCACACTCTGTTGACTGTCAAGAGCTTGACCACATGCTCAATCATGTTGACTGTCAACAGCTAGACCACGGGCACACTTTGTTGACTGCCAACAGCTAGGCAACAGGTACACTTTATTGACTGTCAACAGCTTGACCACAGGCACCTTTTGTTGACTGTCAACAGCTTGAACCCATACACAATCATGTTGACTGTCAACAGCTTAACCACAGGCACACTCTGTTGACTGTCAACTGCTAGACCACGGGCACAATCATGTTGACTGTCAACAGCTTGACCACAGGCACACTTTGTTGACTGTAAACAGCTAGACCACGGGCACATGTTGACTGTCAACAGCTTGACCACAGGCACACTTTGTTGACTGTCAACAGCTTGGCAACATAAACAATCATGTTGACTGTCAACAGCTTGACCACAGGCACACTCTGTTGACTGTCAACAGCTAGACCACGGACACAATCATGTTGACTGTCAACAGCTTGACCACAGGCACAATCATGTTGACTGTCAACAGCTTGACCACAGGCACATTTTGTTGACTGTCAACAGCTAGACCACGGGCACATGTTGACTGTTAACAGCTTGACCACAGGCAAACTTTGTTGACTGTCAACAGCTCGACCACAGGCTCACTGTGTTGACTGTCAACAGCTTGTCCACAGGTACACTTTGTTGACTGTCAACAGCTAGACCACAGGCACACTTTGTTAAATGTCGACAGCTAGACCACAGGCACTCTTTGTTAACTGTCAACAGCTTGACCACAGGCACACTTTTTTCACTGTCAACAGCTTGACCACAGACACACTTTGTTGACTGTCAACAGCTTGACCACATTCACAATTATGTTGACTGTCAACAGCTTGACCACAGGCACACATTGTTGACTGCCAACAGCTAGACCACGGGCACAATCATGTTGACTGTCAACAGCTTGACCACAGGCACAATCATGTTGACTGTCAACAGCTTCACCACAGACACACTTTGTTGACTGTCAACAGCTAGACTGTCAACAGCTTGACCACAGGCACAATCATGTTGACTGTCAACAGCTTGACCACAGGCACACTTTTTTGACTGTCAACAGCTAGACCATGGGCACAATCATGTTGACTGTCAACATTTGACCACAGGCACACTTTGTTGACTGTCAACAGCTAAATCACAGGCACAATCATGTTGACTGTCAACAGCTTAACCACAGGCACACTCTGTTGACTGCCAACAGCTAGACCACAGGCACACTTTGTTGACTGTCAACAGCTAGACCATGGGCACAATCATGTTGACTGTCGACAGCTAGACCACAGGCACACTTTGTTGTCTGTCAGCAGCTTGACCACAGGCACACTTTGTTGACTGTCAACAGCTTGACAACTTACACAATCATGTTGACTGTCAACAGCTTGACCACAGGCACACTCTGTTGACTGTCAACAGCTAGACCACGGGCACAATCATGTTGACTGTCGACAGCTTGACCACAGGCACAATCATGTTGACTGTCAACAGCTTAACCACAGGCACACTTTGTTGACTGTCAACAGCTAGACCATGGGCACAATCATGTTGACTGTCGACAGCTAGACCACAGGCACACTTTGTTGTCTGTCAGCAGCTTGACCACAGGCACACTTTGTTGACTGTCAACAGCTTGACAACATACACAATCATGTTGACTGTCAACAGCTTGACCACAGGCACACTCTGTTGACTGTCAACAGCTAGACCACGGGCACAATCATGTTGACTGTCAACAGCTTGACCACAGGCACAATCATGTTGACTGTCAACAGCTTGACCACAGGCACACTTTGTTGACTGTCAACAGCTAGACCACAGGCACACTTTTTTGACTTCCAACAACTTGTCCACAGGCACACTTTGTTGACTGTCGACAGCTAGACCACAGGCACACTTTGTTGACTGTCGACAGCTAGACCACAGGCACTCTTTGTTGACTGTCAACAGCTTGACCACATACACAATCATGTTGACTGCCAACAGCTAGACCAAGGGCACAATCATGTTGACTGTCAACAGCTTAACCACAGGCACAATCATGTTGACTGTCAACAGCTTGACCACAGGCACACTTTGTTGACTGTCAACAGCTAGACCACAGGCTCACTTTGTTGACTTCCAACAACTTGTCCACAGGCACACTTTGTTGACTGTTGACAGCTAGACCACAGGCACACTTTGTTGACTGTCGACAGCTAGACCACAGGCACTCTTTGTTGACTGTCAACAGCTTGACCACATACACAATCATGTTGACTGCCAACAGCTAGACCACGGGCACAATCATGTTGACTGTCAACAGCTTAACCACAGGCACAATCATGTTGACTGTCAACAGCTTGACCACAGGCACACTTTGTTGACTGTCAACAGCTAGACCACGGGCACAATCATGTTGATTGTCAAAAGCTTGACCACAGGCACAATCATGTTGACTGTCAACCGCTTGTCCACAGGCACACTTTGTTGACTGTCGACAGCTAGACCACAGGCACACTTTTTTGACTGTCAATAGCTCGACCACAGGCTCACTTTGTTGACTGTCAACAGCTTGTCCACAGGCACACTTTGTTGACTGTCGACAGCTAGACCACAGGCACACTTTGTTGACTGTCGACATCTAGACCACAGGCACTCTTTGTTGACTGTCAACAGCTTGACCACAGGCACACTTTGTTGACTGTCAATAGCTTGACCACAGATAAAGTTTGTTGACTGTCAACAGCTTGACCACAGACACACTTTGTTGACTGTCAACAGCTTGACCACAGACACACTTTGTTGACTGTCAACAGCTTGATCACAGGCACAATCATGTTTTCTGCTAGACCAGAGGAACTCTAATGTTGACAGTCAACAGATCGACTAGATAAGATAAATCAGCATATGACAGTAATATGGTCAAAATTTCTTCAACACAAGTTCTCATTCTATTCAACCTTTTCTCTACTGTGTATGACTAATGTGTAGATCTAGAAAAGCCTGCACAATGCAGTCAGATTAGGACTTACACTGAAATAAGCTGCTGAATGTGACTTCTATTAGCTGCTGAATGTGACTTCTTAGTGTAGATCTGGATCAGCCTGCACATCCATGTAGTCTGATCAGGATATATATTGGTTGTACATGAAATAAAATCCATAGCCATAAGAAAGAGTTAATCCTTTCCTCCATATATACGCATTTTTACTCATGTGCAACCAGTGTAGGTCCAGATCAGCTGGCACATCTGTTCCGTCTGATCAGGATCTGCACTGGTCCCATTTTGGTCAGAAATAACCTAACAAATCAAAAACCGAACAGTGCAGATCAGAACACTGTTCACCCACGCAATAAAGGTGAATCTATGGAGGAAAGGGTTAAGGATGAGACCATTAGAAAGTTAAACCAGCAGACAAGGCTATGAATAACTGGCCCTAAATGGGACAACATATATTCTATACAAGACTCCACTACAGCAGTAGGTGTTCAGAACAACAATAGGATATGGAGCAACAAGAATAAAACACATGAAAAATAACACTTTTAATAATGTTTAATTAAATCTGTAATGTACAATAACATGCAATTTTAAGGCAAGTAAAAATATAGCACAATGTAACACAGCACTGGCATAATTGAAATTTGTTAAACACAAGTGGTAGAAATACAACACTTCCAATTTTAGTACTTTAACATTGACTTAATGCTGAAGAGTGGTCTAGTGTAAAATAATAATTATTTGTTTTCCTATGATATTCTTAAATGTAAGGCAATGCAATTTTACACACTAATATGGAAACTGCAAAAAATGAATCAGATCTAAATAATGCCGCAATCCTATATTGAAAAAAATCTTCAAATAATTCAACAACTAGCAAAACTACATAAAGTTTTACAATTTAAAGTATTTGATCTTATAAAATGTTATCAGGTAGCTTGTTGGATTTATCTTTTTACCCTATACCCCATGGATACAGCTTATTCTCTATCTCATGTCAAACCAGTTTTGATCCAGATCAGCCCACACATCTATGCTGTCTGATCAGGATCTACACTTTACTTTTAGATTCATTAGATTGTACAATACATAGATGCAAACAGTCTAGATCCAGATCAGACTGCATCCATTAGTAGGATGATCATGATCTACACTAGTCACACATACAATAACTTTATCTGGAGTAAAGGGTTTACACATTCATCCTATTGAGAGCCAAAAAGGTAAAAATAAACAGAGTACTTTTGATTTGACCCATTCATATATTTTGCAAATGCTTATTTAATATATTTAGTGTTCACCACAATTTTCCATCCAATCATTGTGCCAGAAGTTCAAATATTCTGTGCATATTATCTGTTAAAACTACATGCTTCCATTACTTAATAATAATTATTTAGTGTCTGCTAAGTACTGAATATTCATAATATTATGACGTCATGTCTGATAGTTATAATGTAAAATTGTGGTGATCATAAAGTTATTTAATGTATATAAAGTAACAATTATGAAACAATTAACACTCTGTTTCCTTAAAACTTCACTTAATATACACTAACTATAACACAGTTTCATACAAAGTAATAATACTGTGATGTTATACTATAAACTGCATATGCATCTTACAAAGTTTTCCATGCTGTACAAAAATCTGAATAAACAAAATTTTGGTGTGAACATTATATTGGATGTTTAGGGTAGTATATTAACCCTTTCCTCTTCTATTATAGCCACATTTTATCGCATGTGCAAACAGTTTAGATCAAGATCAGCTGGCACAAATGTGACATCTGATCAGAATCTGCACAGTCTGCTTTTTTTACCAAAAAGCAAACAGTGTAGATCCTGATCAGACAGCAAGGTTGTGCTGGCTGATCTAGATCTACACTGCTCGCCCACACCAGGAATATTTATAAAGGAAAGACTACCAGCAGCATCCTTGGTGAGAACAAAAGCTAGATGACAACATCCGTAACCACAGGTTTTAGTAGAATTACTCTGTTTATAGCTAACTAGGTTGACAGATAGTTGCAATTTAAAACAATTTTCTCGTAAAATTAACGCCATATTTGCAATAAATAAAGAAATGTAAAAATTTTCCTTTTTATGTAGCTGAATGATGACATAATATGCAATAATTACATCAGTAAACAGTGGCCATGAAACCATGGCATCTTGTATAAGGAACTTGTTACCAGCAGCAGATCTAGGCCACAAGTTGATCAAAACTTTGAACAAGCTATCATGCAGTTCACTTTTGAATTATGTTGGTACAATATGCATAGAAATTATTTGACATGTTGTGAAATAGAAACAACACATGTTAAGTCCTTTCATGTCTAAGTTTACTGCCTAAGCTGTAAAAGTACATGTACTTAAGCACTCTAAAATAATTCTATCAAGATTAAATGTAACAAAACAAAATAATACAAATAAACAATTCATAGCTTATTAGCAACTTAATGACAAAGTACTTCTCAAGGACATTCTGGCAATTTATGTTTTTGCTGATTTTTGAAAGTCTTCTGATTTTTTTTATATTTTAATTTAAACTTGGTAATGAATTAAGAGTTTTTTATGATTTAAAAAATGAATACATAATGTTAAATCTCTACACCATGTCTGTGAGATACTTTCTAATTAATGCTGCTCAATTCAACAAACATTATTATAATCAATAACATTCTAGTTAAACAATTACAATAGTTATAATCTTACTAGAACAAGTCATTAAAACAAAAACAATTTACTTAGAATGTTTATCATCAAACAGACCAGAAAAATTATTACAAAAATGATTTATGAAAATACAAGAAAATCACATCATAATTTTTACATTTTTAACAATATAATTCTATGTACTTTTTTCTATTAGTAATATAAAAGTTACCTTTACATAAATTATCGCCTCAGCAAATTTTACATTAGTTAATAGATCTGGTGTAAATAAAAATGTACCTTTTAATGACTGAACTTTTTATTGATAAATCTAGTTAATTAGTTAATGTTTTTGTTTTTGTTGTTTTTTTAAGCTTTTTGCAAAAATCTACAGGTAAAGCTTTTCAAAGCATGTGCTACTAGTTTATTTTGCGCTAGCCTACTTGTTTGATGATTTTGCGGCTCAAAGTAAAATTTCAACTTCTCTAAAATTACTGTTATATTAATAGATCTTCTTATGGTCTAAATATCATTTTTTAAATCTGATGGAAATATCTTATTTCAAAGTTGACTGCAAACATGTGTGAGCTAAAAACAAACCAGGATTCCCTATGAACAGAAGGTGCACCATTTATATCAAATAGGAAAATTAAAGGAAATACATTACTATTTTTCTGGTTGACAAATCTATTACTTGTTACCCTTTATTAACTTCCTAGCTTATATAATAGATTTGATTTCTTAGAATTATGTCTATTTCATTAATGGTCTGAAATTGTTTTTGGTTTGTTTGTTTTTTTCTCAAATATTCATTCAATACATACACGGGAACATTACGGTGACAACAATGCAAAAAATGAGTAAAACAGTCTCAATGTGCGGCACTAAAAGTTACATAAATCTTACTGGAATTATGGATGCCCCCCAAAACCCCTCTTCATGACTTTGAAATAACAAGATGGATTGTCCAGCATGTTTCACTGTGAGCGTATATTCTAGTCAAACAAAGTTCTTGTAATTTATGAGTAACACAATTATCAACTATTTCATGTCAAATCAATTGTGCTTAAAAAAACTGAAAATGAATACTAATTAATACCGTATAATTTTATATGCATAATACATGTATCTACATTACAGAGAAAGACACTCAAAACCTTCCCTTACCATTATATGCCCATCCTGCCAGATCATCCGAGAATGTCTGAAAGAAGTTCGGCTAACACTTTATGAGCTTGGGGTTTTTACTCAAAATTTGTTGTTTTATCATTATCCCTCAAATTACTAAGCACAACAACTGTCACATGTGCAACAACCTGATCAGAAGTCTGAAAGATCTTCATTGTTCCTATTCAGTTAAAGAATTCAAATGAACCCTTTACTCCATAGATACACCTTTGTGGTGTGGGCAAACAGTATAGATCTAGATCAGCCAGCACATCTGAGCTGTCTAATCAGGATCTACATGCTTTTGGGTTAATTGTTTTTTTCTGATTAAACAATGAACAGGGTAGACCATGATCAGATTGCATGGATATGCGAGCAGATCTGGATCTTCACTGGTCACACACACTTAAACACCTATATATAAGGAGCAAAGGGTTAATAAAGTGGTGTAATACCCATTTAATAATGATTGGACCAGAATAGTAAATCAATTACATCTAGTCAACAAAACAAATACTGATCTGCACAAAAAGTCATCACTAAAACATTTTCAATTACCTTAACTGTGGTTACAATCATTTTATTTTCACAGGGTTTAAATTTCATATTTTTGCATTAGGGTCGATTCAAATCCTAAAAAAAATTAGTGTGACCAGCTAAAAATACAATTGCACAAATTTATCAACGCACAAACATATAATTTGTGGCTGTTGCATGAAAACTTTCCTGCAAAAAAGAAAATGATATTATATCGGTAAATAAACCAGAAGGGAGTTCAGTTAAACACTTGTCACCCTCTGGTACATAAGGTAAGAATAAAAAATCCCAGTAGTAAACAAACAGCAAAATTCTATAAAATGTGACCTTGTTCTTAATAATATGGCATCATCACTACCATGTTATCATAAGCAATATAATTTTAAAGTTTGATGAAGAAATATTAAGAAATGGTAATGTTATAGCCAAAATTAAGTTTTCATGACAAAATCCAAGAGTAAAAGGGCATCACTCCATCAAATGTTACCTTGACCTAAAGAATTTAATGGCATCTTGATGACCATGCTTTCATAAGCGATAAAATTGGAACATTTGATAAAGAAATATTTAGAAATGATAGTTATAGCCAATGTTGATGGATGGATGGATGGATGGACAGTTTGATCCCTATGTATTGCCCTTTCTTCAAAAGGGCCACAAAAAAATATAAGAAATCTCTCATTTTAAAAGGAAAACAAGACATCGGCTAACTCATCTTATGCTGTTAATTGCAAATCAGAGATAACAGACACAGACCGAGAGATTCCTTCAGGGTTCTGATGCCAAGACATATCTCAAAGAAACTATAGTGTGTCCTCATACACTCAGATGCCCCCAAGGCTACAACATTTGTAACGAAGGGCCATAACTCTGGTAAAATACTTGCAGAAAAAAATCTTTTCTTTATGATCATCAACATATCCTGCTTGATCATAAGTTTGAAAGAAATCTGTCCATAAGTTAATGAGGAGTTGATGCCACAAGATTTGGGGGATGTACATATGGATGGACAAGTGCAACTCTATATGACTCCCACTTTGTTGGGGCATAAAAAATGTTGTAGCAACGAAAAAGACAAGTAAATGCCTATGGAAGTTGGATTTTTGCAGTGTGAGAAATGTTCACAGAAATGCTTAAAGTTTTAATGAATGTCAGCATAAATGGTCCTGACGATTCAAGCATCGAATGTGATGATGTATGTAAGACTTCAGTTAAACTATGGCTATCAGAAAAGAAATAAAAAAAAAAGATTCTAGGGGATTTACTAACTACTTATACTTAGTACCAGTCACATGAATGGACTGGGAAAGAAAAATATTGTATAGAAGTATCAAAATTTAAATAAAGTCTTTTGTTATTGATTTTATGAACAAAAATAATGTTCATGTTTTTTGTTACTAAGTAATTAAGACATCTGCAAAAAAGAATACATGTTTAGTGGAGAACGTTATCAAATATAACCCCATGGAGATGCTCCAGGAAATACCATAATAAAGTTTACGGGAACCTAACCTCTCATGTTTGTAACTAGTAATCATGAACCTGATAACACTTTGCTCATACGCACTCAAGCTCACTGGACCAACTTGCCCAGAGATCAAAGCATGCAGGGGCTGGGCGGAGAAGTTTATGCAACAACATGAACTCGTGCTGAGGGCAAAAATGTTGATGTCAGGGGAGCAGTTGACCCTATGCAATGACTGGATATGTGTCACACAATATTTTTCACACCTTTGACTTTATATAATAACTGGGTCATGTTCCGCATGTCATTAATTTGAAATGAATTTCGTAAACTGTGAACCCTCTTCTTTTACTGTTTATTTGCCATTAAAGGCATGACAACAATTATTTGCTCCTAGCTCAGTTATGACAGAAAAAACTGTAACATGGATTTGAAATATGCATTCACGTTTGCCATGTAAAAAAGATGTACTATGTACTATTAACTGTTGGGTCTTACGTATATGTTTGTTAAAATTTCCATGAAAAGTTACCACTTTTTATATTGTTTGTCGTTTGTGCTTATAAATATATAAACTTATGTTAATAAATTAAATAATTGATGTGTATTTAAATTAATTCCCCAATCAATATTATTTAAATCATCACATTGTGAAATTATTATGGCACTACCCAGATAATATTTATTTACATGTACATGTATGAAAGTACTTGAAATGTGATGACTTGAATGATATGATGACTCGATTAAATCGGGAGGACACCAAGCACTTCAAGTCATTGCGACTGAACTGCACATGTATTCCAAGTATTAGATTATATTCAAGTCTATTATTGTATTAAAGTCAATTGTTAAGGAAAAAATATTTATAAATTACTAGTATTATTAAGGTACTCAAGAGAATCAGTAAGGGCAAGACTTGTCTAATTATAGTGGATGGCCTGACGAAAGCATTCATCCAAGATCTCGATGTCAATTTAAGCTTCATATAATTCATTTGAAAGGGGTATATCTTTTATATCTACTACTAGATATATTTACTACAAAAAAACATGTCTAGCTATCATCGATGGGCTAGACGAGTGGTTCAATCCCAAATCATGCACTACATATGGTAGAGATCACTAGTCACTCCACTCTAGATTTATAATTGCTTATAGATTCTAGTGTAAATCCACATCTGACAGCATGGATGTGAAATTTCTCTTAATCAGCCTTAGATTATTTCTAGCCAGAAAGCAGTGTACATTCAAAAGACGACAGCATGGACGTGCAGGGTGATCTATTTCTACACTGCCCGCATGGAAACTTATGTGTGGTCATCACTCAACAGACCAAACCAGAAATCTACTGAGTATATAGCATCAGGACATGATAATTATTTAGTAACGTCTAGCAATTCTTGATGGGTTAGATAACCCTTATCTCAAATATATATGCATTTTTACACAATGTGCGACCAGTGATACTCCACATTCATGTCATCTGATCAGGATCTGCACTGCACGGATGTGTCGGCTGATCTAGGTCTAAACTGTTCACCCATGCAATAAAGGTGTATTTATGGAGGAAAGTGATAAGTGAATTTATTATGAGTGGAGAGATCACCGTCGTCTTAACCCTTTATTCTGTGGATGTGGCTTATAATCCAAACCCATCCAGTGTAGATCCAGATCACCCTGCACTTTGTGCCATCAGATCCTAACCTATATTGTTTTGTTTTAGAGATCTACACTGCAACTCCGTTATATCGCGATTCGTTATATCGCGATATCCAATATATCGCGCTTGGTCCGTGGATCCCAATTTTTTGTACATTTACAATTTTCATTCTTCGTGGGTGGTAAAAAAGATCAAATGATTAAATCAACGTTGGCGACAAATTCACGAAACGCACGCTTTTTCCATGTCGTATTACGTCATTATCGGCGAAGGCTGTTTATTACATTTTGTATGCAGGGATTTAAGAGGCGATGTACACGTTCACCAGCAGATACAATTTAACATCAAATGCACGAAAATAGATGAAAGTTTTTATTACAATTGAATGCTTTTGATTTGACATGAAACCCCCTTTGTGACGAGCAATAGGTGCGAAAAACACCAAGCTAATACGGTACTGGCAGAATTTCATTCACGAGACAAACCGCAAATTAGCGACAATTGATGCAAGTTGCTAACCATAATACTGGCATGAGCAGGAAACGTCAAAACAGTTTGTTGTTTTGACATTACCTGCTCATCGACATATCAAGCACATCAACGACGGACGACGACGAACTAACATCGCCGACCATGACCGACCAACAGATCGTCGATCATTTGAAAGTACCGAAAACAATAATACCACCGTTGGAAATTGATGCCGGCGATCGTTGTTTTGTACATTAATTAATTTCTTTTTATTAAAAATAAAACTTAATAAACAAGAGCTATCACTGAAGGTGATTAAGGTATGACCATCCTAATGAATACCTATATCAAGAAGAGTATCCAAGGGAGGTAACTATAGTAGTAAGTTAGAATAGATTTCTATCACCCAGGAGGACCGGGGTTCAAATCCCACTGGAACCTAATTTTTTTTGTAAGCCTAGAGCTTAAATAATTGGCATATTTCTTTTTTTTCCTGTATAATTCTGTCATTGAATATAAAATTCTCATGATTTAAACTAAAATAAGCAAAATAATCAAGATTAAAGGGGTTTTCGCTATCAGAATAGTGTTTATTCAAGTCATCAATTTGAAAATTTCTAAAACTGGACGGTAAACTTCTCTGAAATTTTGTATAAATTTTGTTTAAGGTATATAGTTAAAAAATGGTAAATTTTTGTATATTGCACCAATCAGGATTTTGCACAATTTTCATTAATTTAGTCTCGTGAAATATAAAAAAATGCATTTTTAAAATTTATTTGGTCAAAAAATGTCATTTTAAGATAAATTATGTATTTATATATTATATCTTAAATTGGTTTAGTGAAATATAACATATTTTGGATAAACTGTAAAAAATAAGGGTTGAATTTATCAATAACAAAAAAATTTGTCACCGATTAAAGAATTTGGATACTTTCACGTTTTTTCTCACTTTTTTAAATAAAAAAAGCTAAAAATCTCAAAAACTACACGGTGAAAATCATTAAAATTTTGCATACAAGTCAGTGGTATGAAGCAGTTGATGAAAAAATAATCAGATGTTGGATTCTTAATAGTGCCCATTAGGATGGTCATACCTTAATACCCCCGCAATACTGCTTTGTCAGAGTATACAGAAATAATGTTCGCATGTTTTTAAAATGCAACACAAATTGTGCATGTATGTTATCTATATGTAAAAATCTAAGTATTCGGTGAACAGGAAGTAGATGAGCAAGGAGCATAAAATCGCTTTACACCATATGGGACTACAGGATAAAGCATAATGCAAAATATCAGGCTGCTGCATGTTGTAGTTGCTTAGAAAACTGTGATGGAAATTGTGCATGTATTTCAACTAGGTGCACAAATCTAAGTATTCAGTAAACAGGAAGTAGATGAGCAAGGAGCATAAAATCGCTTTACACCATATGGGAGTACAGGATAAAGCATTAGGCAAAATATCAGGCTGCTGCATGTTATAGTTGTTAGAAAACTGCGATGGAAATTGTGCATGTATGTCAACTATGTGCACAAATCTAAGTATTTGGTAAACAGGAAGTAGATGAGCAAGGAGCATAAAATCGCTTTACACCATATGGGACTATAGGATAAAGCATTATGCAAAATATCAGGCTGCTGCATGTTATAGTTGCTTAGAAAACTGCGACGGAAATTGTGCATGTATGTCAACTATGTGTACAAATCTAAGTAATTGGTGAACAGGAAGTAGATGAGCAAGAAGCATGAAATAGCTTTACACCATATGGGACTATAGGATAAAGCAATATGCATAATATAAGGCTGCTGAATGTTATAGTTGCTTAGAAAACTGTGACGGAATATTAACATGCCCTTTGGTTGAAGTAATACACCTTTATAGTAACAAAACCTAAAATATTCGGCAAACAGGAAGTAGATGAGCAAGGAGCATGAAATTGCTTTACACCATATGGGACTATAGGATAAAGCAATATGCATAATATCAGGCTGCTGCATGTTATAGTTGTTTAGAAAACTGCGACGGAAAATTAACATGCCTTTTGGTCTATCTAATGCACCTTCACAGTAACAAAATCTAAAAATATGCGGCAAACAGGAAGTAGATGAGCAAGGAGCATGAAATTGCTTTACACCACATGGGACTATAGGATTAAGCAATATACAAAATATCAGGCTGCTGCATGTTATAGTTGCTGAGAAAACTGTGACGGAAATTTTGTTACGGACGGACGGACGGACGGAAGGACGGACAAGGGTAAAACAGTATACCCCCCCTCTTCTTCGAAGCGGGGGTATAATTATATAAACAAGAGGGCCATGATGGCCCTTTATCGCTCACCTGAGTACAACAAAGTTATTTTAAGTAACAGTGACCAAGACCCAGATGACCCATATTCGAACTCATCCGAGAAATCATTGGGACAAACATCCTGACCAAGTTTCATGACAATCGGAGCAAAAATGTGACCGCTAGAGTGTTAACAAGAAAATTCTATTTTTAGTAACAGTGACCTAGTTTTTGGACCCAGATGACCCATTTTCGAACTCGTCCAAGAAATCATTGGGACAAACATCCTGACCATGTTTCATGACAATCGAGGCAAAAATGTGACCGCTAGAGTATTAACAAGAAAATTCTATTTTTAGTAACAGTGACCTAGTTTTTGGACCCATATTCGAACTCGTCCAAGAAATCATTGGGACAAACATCCTGACCAAGTTTCATGACAATCGGAGCAAAAATGTGATCGCTAGAGTGTTAACAAGAAAATTCTATTTTTAGTAACAGTGACCTAGTTTTTGGACCCAGATAACCCATATTCGAACTCATCCGAGAAATCATTGGGACAAACATCCTGACCAAGTTTCATGACAATCAGAGCAAAAATGTGACTGCTAGAGTGTTAACAAGAAAATTCTATTTTAAGTAACAGTGACCTAGTTTTTGGACCCAAATTACCCATTTTCGAACTCATCCGAGAAAGCATTGGGACAAACATCCTGACCAAGTTTCATGACAATCAGAGCAAAAATGTGACCGCTAGAGTGTTAACAAGAAAATTCTATTTTTAGTAACTGTGACCTAGTTTTTGGACCCAGGTGACCCATATTTGAACTCGTCTGAGAAATCATTAGGACAAACATCCTGACCAAGTTTCATGACAATCAGAGCAAAATTGTGACCGCTAGAGTGTTAACAAGAAAATTCTATTTTTAGCAACAGTGACCTAGTTTTTGGACCCAGATGACACATAAATTATTCGAACTCGTCCGAGAAATCTTTGGGACAAACATCCTGACCAAGTTTCATGACAATCGGAGCAAAAATGTGACCGCTAAAGTGTTAACAAGAAAATTCTATTTTAAGTAACAGTGACCTAGTTTTTGGACCCAGTTGACCCATATTCGAACTTGACCGAGAAAGCATTGGGACAAACATCCTGACCAAGTTTCATGACAATCGGAGCAAAAATGTGACCGCTAGAGTGTTAACAAGATTATTCTATTTTTAGTAACAGTGACCTATTTTTTGGACCCAGATGACGCATATTCGAACTCGCATAAGAAATCATTGGGACAAACATCCTGACCAAACATCCTGACCAAGTTTCATGACAATCGGAGCAAAAATGTGACCGCTAGAGTGTTAACAAGAAAATTATATTTTTAGTAACAGTGACCTAGTTTTTGGACCCAGATGACCCATATTCGAACTCGTCCGAGAAATCATAGGGACAAACATCTTGACCAAGTTTCATGACAATCGGAGCAAAAATGTGACCCCTAGAGTGTTAACAAGAAAATTCTATTTTAGTAACAGTGACCTAGTTTTTGGACCCAGTTGACCCATATTTGAACTCGTCCGAGAAATCATTGGGACAAACATCCTGACCAAGTTTCATGACAATCGGAACAAAAATGTGACAGCTAGAGTGTTAACGAACTAAGTGTGGACGGACGACGGACGACGGACATTCATCGATCCTAATAGCTCACCATGAGCCAGCTCAGGTGAGCTAAAAAGTTGTTTTAAAAACATTTGTCCAATACGGAACGTACTCCCTGATGTACCCGCAGATTTCACGACGTGTTAATTACGCAACACCGCGATATACATGCATCTGACAGCAAAAACAAATGAATTCTCCTTGTTTTAGCGCGATTATACTTATATCGCGCTCCGTTTATATCGCGGTTGGTGGGCTTGGACCCCGAGGTCCGCGATATAATGGAGTTGCAGTGTAGTCAACAAGCATACACCGTAAATCCTGATCAGACTGATGTGAAGGCTGATTTAGATATACACTAGTAGTATACAGGATATAATCCATATTCATAAAGTAATTGGTTAGGAGTCCAAACTAAGATCAATATAAAGGAATATATAACAAAAATACATTAATTTCTTGCATAATTATGGATGGGTTAGATGAATAGATACATCCAAAGTCATGCACTAAAGGTGGATGAGATCTCCATTTCTCCATGGAAATAACTTATATGTCATTATGTCCTAATAGATCCAGATCAGCAAGACCACTTGTGCAGTCTGATCTGGATCAAATTTTTTGGATTTTAGATTTCTTTGAGTATTTCTTGCCAAGAAGCGAACACTATTAATCCAGATTTAGACATTGATGTGCATGCTGATTTGGATCTATATTTCTTTTGGTTAATGAAGTAAAGAGTTTGACCTTTCAACCAAGATCAGTAAAGAAATATTTCACAACAAGAGGTTTCTAGCAATCATGGATGGATTAGACGAGTGGATTCATCCAAAGTCATGCACTGCATGTTGAAGACATTAACATTCTCCATGAAAATAGCTTATATTCTGTGTGCAATCTGTGTTGATCTAGATCAGCCTACACATCCTTGCAGTCTAATATATACTTGTTTCTTACATTTCTTCGAATATTTCTAGCTAAAAATGCAGACTGCTTGGATGTGCAGGCTGATAAGGACCTAAACTGGTTGTATATGGGATATAAGCTACATCCATTAAAGTAATTAATTAAATCAGTTTTAAGAGTTATTTACAAACAACGCTGGTCTAGTTATCCTTGATGGGCTAGAGAAGTAGATTCATCCAAAGGCATACACTATGTGTGATAGAAATCACCACTTAAAAGAAGACCCGACCATATTCAGTTTAGCTAATACTGAAGAACAAGACACAATTGATAGTACTCGACGGATTGGACGAGTGGATTCGTCCAAAGTCATGCACTAAAAAAGACCAGATTATATTCAATTTAGCTAATACTGAACAACAAGACATAAGTTATGATATTGCTTGACGGATTGGACGAGTGGATTCATCCAAAGTCATGCACTATGTGTGATAGAGATCACCACTCAAAAGAAGACCCAATAAGAATCTGTTCTAGGAAATATTAAAACAACAAGACACATATTATACTGCTAGACGGATTGGACGAGTGGATTCAGCCAAAGTCATGCACAACATGTAGTAGAGATTACCACTTAACCTTTTCCTCCATACAGTCAAACCTTTCTTTAGCAGCCACCCAAGGGAGTGACAAAAAGTGACTGCTGAAGACAGGTGGCTGTTAAAGAGAGTAATAAATTAGAACATAATGTCAGTTTAGGTCATATTTTAACTGGTTGTTTAACCCTTTCCTGGATATATACGCATTTTTACGCATGTGCGACCAGTGTAGATCCAGATCAGCCGGCACGGATCAGGATCTGCACTGGTCGCATTTTGGTGAGAAATAACCTAATGAATCAAAAAGCGAACAGTTTAGATCCTGATCAGACGGCACGGATGTGCCGGCTGATCTGGATCTAAACTGTTCGCCCTAGCAATAAAGGTGTGTCTGTACAGGAAAGGGTTAAGACAGGTGGTTGCTATTTGCCGGTGGCTGCTATGGCAGGTTTCACTGTATATATATGCCTTTTATCGCATAGCACATTCTGTGCCATCTGATCAGGATCTTCACTATTCGCTTTTTTGGTAAATAATAACCTAATTAATTAAAAAGTGAACATTGTAGATCCATGTGCTGGCTTATCCGGATCTTCCCTGTTTGCCCATGCCATGTAAGTGTATATATGGAGGAAAGGGTTTAATAACTGAACCATACTCTGTTTTATGTAAAATATTTAACAACAAAATTCTATTAATATTGCCTGACGGAATGGACGAGTGGATTCATCCCAAGTCATGCACAACATGTAGTAGAGATCACAAAACTAAACCAAGAACAGTTTTATTTAATATTTTAACAACACGTTTCTTTTAGTTAACTTGATGGACTGGAGGAGTCTGTCCTATTGGGCAGTTACTGTTACTAAGTTTGTCATGTTTGATATTTCTGTGCATACAGTTTTGGAAAATTAATAAATAATTCTTATATTACAGTTTTGGAAAATTAAAAAATAATTCATATATTACAGTTTTGGATAATTAATAAATAATTCATATATTACAGTTTTGGAAAATTAATAAATAATTCATATATTACAGTTTGCAAAATTAATAAATACCGGTAATTCATATATTACTATCAATTATGTCAATACAAAAGAATTTGCAAGGCCAATACTTATCTAATGATAGTGGGTGGCCCTGATGAAAGGATTCATCTAAGATCTCCTTGGAGTGTAATAATATTAATAAGGGCATAACTCAAAAAGTTTCAAAGGGGCATAACTCTAAAAGTTTCAAAGGGCATAACTCAAAAAGTTTCAAAGGGCATAACTCAAAAAGTTTCAAAGGGGCATAACTAAAAAAAGATTCCATGGGGGCATAACTCAAAAAGTTTCAAAGGGGTATAACTCAAAGTTTCAAAGGGATATAACCAAAAAGTTTCAAAGGGGCATAACTCAAAGTTTCAAAGGGGTTTAACCAAAAAGTTTCAAAGGGGCATAACTCAAAAATTTTTAAAGGGGGATAACTTTAAAAGTATCAAAGGGGAATAACTCAAAGTTTCAAAGGGATATAACCAAAAAGTTTCAAAGGGGCATAACTCAAAAAGTTTCAAAGGGGCATAACTCAAAAAGTTTCAAAGGGGCATAACTCAAAAAGTTTCAAAGGGGTATAACTCGAAAAGTTTAAAAAGGGCATAATTCAAAGTTTCAAAGGGGTATAACCAAAAAGTTTCAAAGGGGCATAACTCAAAGTTTCAAAGGGGCATAACTCAAAAAGTTTCAAAGGGGCATAACTCAAAAAAGTTTCAATGGGGCATAACTCAAAAAGTTTCAAAAGGGTATAACCAAATATTTTCAAAGGGCATAACTCAAAAAGTTTCAAAGGGGCATATCTCAAAAAGTTTCAAAGCGGCATAACTCAAACAGTTTCAAAGTGGCATAACCAAACAAAATGTAAAATAGAAGTGATCATTATTGTTGTTACGGATGAAACTGTTCATGCAGATGACATATTGCAATAATTACTTAGGCAACATAAGTGTCATATTTAAGTTAGGGGACTATGGACGCAACTGCTTCCACACAATAGTGTCCCCATTTGTCTACAGGACTATTGCAGCCAACACAATAAAGGAAGCTGGTGTACTTTCGTTGGTAAATTTACAATATAATCAAAGAATATTATTATTATGATATTAAAAAAAATAGTATAAATCATTTCAGACAATATAAAATATGGGATCCTGTTTAACCAGGAGTAAAAACTTTTGGTGTGTCCAACTTTGATGATGGAACTACAGGAGTATATTAAATTGAACTTAAAGTTCAATAGAATGATGCAGATTATCATTCAACATTCAAATCGCAAATAAGGTTATAACAATAAATAAAATAACATCATTCAGACATGGGTTCTGGTCTATCAAGAGTCAATGGCAGAACACAAATGTCATGAATTATCCTTTTTATATTACTGACAATGATAAAGAGTGTATTGAAGCAAAACAAGTTTATAGAGATATACAACAACACTGCATGTCTAGTAATTTTAGACGGACTAGATGAGTGGATTTATCCAAAGTCATGCATTATGTGTGACAGAGATCACCATTTATAAGACAACCTGCAACCATAATCAGTTTAAGGAAATATTAAAAAACAAGACACATATAATACTTTTCGACAGATTGGATGAGTGGATTCATCCAAAGTCATGCACTGTGTGAAAGAGCTCACCACTTAAAAGAAGACCCAAACAAAATAAGTTTTAGTTAATATTGAACAACAAGACACATATTATGATATTGCTTGACGAAATGGACGAGTGGACGCATCTAAAGGCATTCATTATGAGTAATAGTGATGGATGAAATGGACATGTAGATTCAAAGACATTCACTACATGTGAAATATTGGCACTGTCACTGTTCTTAAGTTTGCCTTTATTATTAAACTTGCTGGAACAGATTGTTGTTATTGAAACCACTTGCCATGATAGTTAAAAGTGAAGTTTACTATTGTTATAAAGTGTTAAAGAGTGTTGAATACCACAGACTGTTGAATACCACATGGATAAAACAACCCCTGCGAAAAAAGTTCTAGAACTAACAGTTAGTTCAAGAACGTTCTTGAACTGTTCTAGAACTTAAAGCAATGTTCTTGAACATGGATTCAAGTTCTAGAACACGGTTCAAGAACTGATAGAAGTTCTAGAACATGTTTCAAGAACTGATAGTAGTTCTAGAACATGGTTCAAGAACGGATAGTGGTTCTAGAACATGGTTCAAGAACTGATAGTGGTTCTAGAACATGGTTCAAGAACTGATAGTGGTTCTAGAACATGGTTCAAGAACTGATAGTGGTTCTAGAACATGGTTCAAGAACGGATAGTGGTTCTAGAACATGGTTCAAGAACTGATAGTGGTTCTAGAACATGGTTCAAGAACGGATAGTGGTTCTAGAACATGGTTCAAGAACTGATAGTGGTTCTAGAACATGGTTCAAGAACTGATAGTGGTTCTAGAACATGGTTCAAGAACTGATAGTGGTTCTAGAACATGGTTCAAGAACTGATAGAGGTTCTAGAACATGGTTCAAGAACTGATAGTGGTTCTAGAACATGGTTCAAGAACTGATAGTGGTTCTAGAACATGGTTCAAGAACGGATAGTGGTTCTAGAACATGGTTCAAGAACTGATAGTGGTTCTAGAACATGGTTCAAGAACTGATATTGGTTCTAGAACATGGTTCAAGAACTGATAGTGGTTCTAGAACATGGTTCAAGAACTGATAGTGGTTCTAGAACACGGTTCAAGAACTGATAGTGGTTCTAGAACACGGTTCAAGAACTGATAGTGGTTCTAGAACATGGTTCAAGAACTGATAGTGGTTCTTTTAGTTCTAGAACTGTTCATTGAATTTCTTTAAGTTTTAAGCAAGAGCTGTGGTACTTAAAATTTGTTCTCAAGTATTGTTAATTTTGGAATATTTGTTCTACAACTACAATATTGAAACACAAGTTAATGAACCTGTAGTTTAATTTAATATATTTATCTTAAGGTTCAAGAAAACAATTTGTATCGAATAACAGAAATTTCTGTGTAAATATAAAGGCATCATAAGAATATTTCTGCTGCACAAATGGTGCATATTTCCTGATCCAATCTTGAAAAGTATGACTCTTGTGAAGAACCTATAATTATCATACATAATAAGGCTTAATTGTGATACCATTATATTCCTCTAATGCAAAAAAAGTTGTTTTTGGCTTAACATTTGGGTAGAAAAATGCACATAAATACATGTGTAATAAGCACATGTTGCCGTTACCATCATGGTTGGGTATCAAGCATGCATTTATCCAGTGTTCTAATGAAAGCAACCAGTCAGGTAATATTAAAAGTTATACATGTAGCATGATGGTGTAACTAAACTGTACAAACTATTTGACATTTTGGATGAAGAACATGCAAATGATACCAAAATGCACATATTTAATTAAACTCTTTAATTTCAAAACGTTTCGGCAATTGGCCTTTTTCAGTTGAAATTTTTGTGATGTATTTTTCTAATCAATTGATGATGATATATATTTAGCAAAATCTATATTTAAAGGAATATATATATATAAATTACATAAATAAATAAATTACATTACATTATAATTATTCATTTTAATTATAATGTAATTTATTTATAAATTTGGCACCAAAAAGCCTGTGTGGGACTGATGCAACATCAGACGTCAACTATGACGTCATTGACATCATACAAACATTTCTTTTAACTTCCTGTATGTATGTTGTGATAATAAGAAAATGTAAGCTTGTTGTGACAATTTCAATTGAAGAAGGCCGATGGCTGAAACGTTTTGAAATTAAAGAGTTTAATTAAATATGTGATTATTATTTCCTATCCCTTTATGGATAAACAAAAAGTAGATACCAAAATTGTTATTTAAAGATGGCATGTCCATGAGTGCTAGGCATCAGGGCAACGCATGCACTCAATTCAGGGCAGACGTTTATGTACACAAGTGTATCAATTAAGTAGTTAGCAGGAATCACAATTTCAATGCCTGTCGCTTTTATTGGTACAAGATGTTTCGCAGCAGGTAACTGAGAAAATTGTACTTCTTCACAAGAGTCATACTTTTCAAGAACTGCATAAACAATGTTTGAATCTGTAACAATAACAAAATACTTTACACATCCCACTTTACCATCAGAATATAAAACATAGCTACAGACTCGCTTCTTCATGCGTGTATATTTCAAGGAACAGAAATTACGCCCATTCACAATAACCCTTGAAATTTGTTTAACATTCTTATCAATACCCAGTTCTACAAGAAAATCTTCAATTCCAGCATTTCCAATTGCTGTCATTTTTCCAGCAACATCACAGTTTTCTGCTTTGTATGTTGTTTTCCAATATCTTTGTTTACCTTCATGAAGAGATTTTCTACGTAGTGTAGCTTCAACTTGTTTGTGCCCCATTATTTGTTTTGTAACTACACCTGTTCCATGTACAGCCTGCAATAGCATTGCGTTATTATCTTCAAAACCAAAACAACTCCAAGCCCAGAGTGGGCCCCACATTTTCACAAAATGGACTAAATGAACACATGTGTTGTGCACATTTAGTCCACACGATCCTGCACCATACAAATCCGCAAATGAGGAATAAAATTGGTCAAGCAGGCGTTGTGCTCTCTGCAAGCTTGCTGGCGTTATCTGATCACCTAGGAGAATGTACACTGCCTCTGAAAGACAAGTAAAGTGTGCCAGATAAACCTCCGGCAGAATTCCAACTAAACATGGTACTGCATAGAAAAGTAACCATGCTTGTAATTCAGTAGCCTTTAAATTTCTGTAATTTTTTTCCAAGTCTCGTGGTAATCTTTCAATGCTTGTTGGAGGCTGTATATTCTGGAGACGGAGAGAAATTTCATTCAGATGTTTTCCAACAAAGTAGTCTTTCCTGCTTTCCGTTGGTGAAAACCATTTACACATAAGCGTGTTTGTGACTCCAAGCAGAACAGCATGCATATAATCAGGGACTATACCATCAACAAGATCAAATGATTCAATAGAGATTAGTCCAGATACACCTTTGAAGCCTTTAATCTTGTTTTTGTGAGTTGCTGAATGCATACAATCCAGAACATCTTCATGCTTCCGTAATGTATGTTGACCATTTCTGTATGGATAAGACCTGGCTGATCCATTACCTTGTGGTACTGTTAGCCCAGGCTCTTCACATGTGATGCATGCATTAGTACCATTATAGTAATTCATATTTAGAATACCTGCTTTTGCAGGCAAGTCAAACACACCACACACTACTTTGACTTTCACATTTATTTTATTACCATTTAGTACCATGTTGATTCCTTCCCTGTAGAGGCTATTCATGTGAGGTGCTAAACATTCTATATATTGTTTAAATGGAGGTTTGCCTTTTCCTTGCCAGATTGCAACTAACAGAACATTGTTTCGTGAAAATCTAATTCTTGGATTGAGTTCATTTATTGCCATGAATATTGGCCACAGCTCAACCTTTGAAGACGAGTAGAGGTTGACTCCATCTGTATTTATCACAGCAGTTATATTATAGTCAGCATTATTCAGAAACCCATCACCATTCAGCATTTTCCTATAAGCTGTTCCATCAATAATATCCGTTATAGTATCCTGGTTCATTTGAGAACGGGCCGCAGTTTTCTGAGATCTAATATTAGCCATAACATCTGGAATACAAAAATATAAAGTATGAACAAGATTCTAATAAACAGAAGACTTTTGAAAAAAAGGCTTAACAGCAGAAATGGTTGTTATTTTCTTGGCAAAGGATTGTATAATAACTACCCAATGAAGGCATATATATGTATGAAATAGATTTTCTACAAGTAGCAACTTAGCTTGCCAAAAACTGTTCTCGTAAATTAACTTGTTTAGTACAGCATGTAAATGAAATTTATTTTTAAAAAGATCTGCAGCAATTTCTATAGAAACATAAATAGCGAAATCACCATATACACGAATCTGTGATAAAATATAGCTGTTCCATTTTATTCTACCGATAATAGCACACAAGATATTTTACTATGCTTCTGTTGACTCATTTTGTCCATATTTCAACCCTTTTCTCCATACACATTTTAACACATGACCAACCAATGTAGATCCAGATCAGCATGCACATTCATGCCATCTGATCAGGATCTGCACTGGTTGCATTTTGGTCATAAATAACGATACGAATAAAAAAGCAAACACTGTACATTCAGATGGTAAGGATGTGCCAGCTGATCTGGATCTACACTGTTTGCCCACACAATAAAAGTATATATCTGAAGGAAGGGGTTAAATGTAAGTAATATAATAAATAGATGTTTCTGATACAATCAATGTTTCAATTGCATGTTTGTTGCTTTGGTGTGTATTTCACTGTCACTGTCACAAGTGACATGTACTATTTTAGAAACAGTATAAAACATTAAAATTATTGAATTTATTGTTAATTTTCTTTTTCTTACAATTTATTTTATGCCAGAGATCAGATCTTTTAAAATTACAGGTTCACAGATGGAAGCTACTTAAAAATTGAATTGAAAATACCAATATTAACATGTTTTGTTCAAATTTTCTAAATCTTAGTAAATGTAGCTACGCTAATAATTTGCTAACTTGAGCTATCAGCCAATAAGGACAAATTTTTGGCAACCGAAACATGTGTTTAACTGTAAAATTATTTTTGTCTAAAGACAATAAAAATGATATAACTATAATACTTGGTAGACAAGAGTTTAGACATTAAGTGACCCCACAGAACTCTGTATTTGACCTTGATTTTATCAAGACAAATTAAGTGTCCTCTATAGTGTTAACAAGGTTGCAGTATGTTCTGACCAGTTTAGTAACGCTACGTTTTGGACATTGTGAATACTTAATGCCCTTCTTTCTAGCAAGAATAGTCAAGCTAAATATTACCAGGAGACTGAAGAAAATCTGTTAGCTGTTTTTCGACATCAGCAACAATGAAACACTGTCTAGGCTGTCTTTCCTTGCTGTTTTGTTTCGATCGTGGACCTTTGTAACGCAAACCCTCACAGTTTGTGGTGCTACATCTGAATATATTTAAGTCTTTTGGAAACACTTCATTGCTTAATTCACAATAATGCACTTCATTTAATTGATTTGAATCAACAAAGGACAGTACGTAATCGTAATTTAACACATGTGCATTCTTTGAGTCTTTACAAACTGATTTCACAGTGTCAAGTATGTCCTTGCAAGCACTTGTGGTCAGGTTGTGGCGACGGAAAGTAGACACTATTGTTAGTGCCTCTAGTTCATTTGTCATTAAGTTATTTTGATCTCCAGAATCAGCATTTGCAGTGCCCGAGCATGATGAATATTCAGTGTCCGAGCAGGATGAATATTCAGTATCCGAGCATGATGAATATTCAGACTCCGTATCAGAAGATACATCTGTGTCAGAGTTTGAATCTGAAACAGTGTTTATGTCTGAACTTTCTTCTTCTGTATGACTATGAAAGGTATCTGACATATATCCGGAATATGAAGATCCAACATCTGACAACTCTGATGTGCACCCACTGCTATTATTGAAAACACTATCATTGTTTATATCTCTATCAGATGTTGCTTGAAATGAAATTTCTACATAAGATGTTGCTTGAGATGAAATTTCTACATCAATTGTTGCTTGAGATGAAATTTCTACATCACACTCCAGTGATTCTGCACCTGAAATTATAGATATTTCAATGTTGCCAAGATAAAGATTTTTTTAAAAATTATAGATTATGTGAAATATACTTGGACACATTTTAGGCCGGATAGTTACAGTATATAACGAAAATATACATTAATGTATGTGGACATATCATAAAGATAAATAATATTAATAATCAAGTTTTAATTTAAAACAAGTTTTGGTTGCAGAGATATAAGGAACTAAAAACATTATGTATAAAAACTTTTAATGAGCTTACCATGACTTGCAAATTTTGTACTTGTTTTACTTGGAAGCTGATCTTGTTCACAGCTAAGAGTGTTTGTCTGTTTTGTTTTGTTTTTCCATCTGTACAGTGTACGTGGAGGAACATCCAAGTCTTTATCAGTTAAATACAATTTCTTCTGCCGTTTTACAGGAGCTGTAAGTATTAAGTGTATATAACAATATCTGAAATATCAATGTAAAATAAGAAGACAATAGTTAAATGTAACAATACTGGAATTTGTTATTTTCCTAAGAACTGAAAACGAGGTATGCATATATCACTTCAATAATTCAAATTATTGGGAGAGGAGGTACCTGGTACCCATGGAGAGGGGCATTTTCACCTTTTCCTCCCAGGATGTACTAATATAATAAACAAGAGATGTTTGTAAAACATATATGCCCCCCTCTCCCCCTCCAAAACTTCAACTGTTAAAATAGTACAGTAGACTCCGGCAAATCGAATACACAAATTGTCAGCTAAAAATATTCTATTGACCAGAGTACTCGATTGGCCGGTAATCGTATTCATCATGAAATCTGCATATTTTTGTTGACAAGGGAGGTCAGGTAGATCCTGTTCTGGATAAATATGCATTATTTTGTATGTTTATTTATTGATTAACAGACCCTTCTGTCATGTTCTGCTACAAAATCGAAGTTTCAAATTATATTATGCTACCGCGACATTTACAACGTGAATGTGAAATAAGTATTAAAACACTAACCAATGCGAACATATTCCATAATAAATTACATCCCAATTTTATCTTAAGTATCATATTTCAGTATGGTTGCATCATCAACCAATTTAATCCAGCTAAAAATGTGAAATGTCACATACATAGTTTTGTAGATCAAACAATTTCAAAGCAGAGCCGACAAAAACACAGTCTTGATATGAGCTGACAATTTCCTTTGAAGTTGCATTTCATTGATGGTTGTTATCAATGTTTACCTCCATACTGACTGTCAATCAAATTCAGTCTCTGTATGAAATTAACATGGAAGGAGGATCGAAGAAATGTACAAAAATCTATGAGTGTTATTTAAACATGATTGAGAAATTACTTTTTGTTTGTTTGTTTCTGAATTGTGCGGATTAATTTATGCGATAATTAAAAAGAGACAATGGAATTTAAACATGGATTATTGTAAGTACATGTACCAATAACGTCTCAATAACGGATAGTCCTATAGGCTGCTGTGTATTTGTAACAGATTTTTTAACGCCTGATTGAATAAGCTGTTTAAAAGCGGTGACAGGTTACAATTAGTTTGCCTGGAGGCTTCACTGTCCCTGTTCATCGCTGTCAAAATATTTAATTGGATTTATCAGCTGATAATTGGCAAATAATAAGGGCGTCATCAGCTTTAATACGGACGATAAACGGTACATCCGGTGTCATTTCCTGTAAACAGGCGATGAAAATATTCGATTTCAATCAGTTTTGGCAAAAAAAATTGCAAAATTTCTATTTGATTGGGCGATATATTCTCTAATCCAATACCCGTATGACCGATAAAATTTACATTGCTTATATAGGAAATGGTTTTGTGTTCAAAAATCATACCCCATTTGCCGATATATTCTTATAGCCGATACCTGATTTCGTGGAGTCTACTGTATGTCAAAATTAGTTTAAAAATAAAAAAAAAAATTTGCAACAAAACATATTGGTATGGATGGATAGCTCTTAGTGCACACTATCACTGATAACAATGTAAGCAATTTTTGATAATTGGAGATAATTCTTTGAAGGAGAAAGATAGCTGAATTTGAAATTAAACAAACAAACAAAAATAAATGTCTTGGTGAATCATGTTTCTTGTTAATCTTGAGACTTGAAATAAATCTTCTATTTTTTAAAAGACTTAAGTTGTTTCGCTAAAAAGTGATGGTATTTCCTGATTAATCCCTTTATTAAACCATATAATAAATAGGCTAGGGCCGAAACTTTTACGAGGTGAAAAGACCAAAGTTGAACGTCAAGGAAGCGAAAAGTCCTGTCACCGATTTCCCAGCCGAATTATAATTAATAATACTGTAAAAAGAACTTTAATATCTTACATAGACTGTGTAACTTGTGTAAATGGATCAGTATGTTCTGTTTCGAACTTAATTGCCGTGAGCACAACGAACATTTATATTGAATCTTGTCGCCAGAAAAGACTTTTTCAAATCTGTCGTGTTTGGAAGCCATTTTCTAATTTCTGCCTATACTTTTTCGTAACGACTAATTACATTGGTCCGTTGGTTCCAAGAAATCCAATCAAGCGTTTACTTACTTACGTATTATCTGGTTCCTGACTTCTGCTAATATCGTGATATTGGAATCGGATTCAAAAACAAGTAAAAGACCGCTGGATTGGCTCTATCCTGATATAGTCTGCCAATTAAAATTGCCGATTCATACACGTAATTTTGGCGCAATCAGCGTTCAAGAACAAAAAAAAATGTCGAAAAAGTTAGCAGAAAATAAGTTTGCGGTTATGCGATGGTTAACCGATAATAACAGGCTATCTGTTCACGATTTGAATTATGTATCATCACCAAAGATGCCACTGGATGACTATAAGCCGGGAATGTGTGGACTAGCTGTTTTTGTTGGGTTTTCGGGGCTTTGGGAGTTTCGCATTCTCAATGTGGGAGGTAAGATAGTTTTAATGACTTGGATGTCAATTTTATTATATATGCATTTTACCACAAGGGCTTTGATAACGGCCCCCATCTATAAAAAAAATAAAAACGATGTTTTTTATCCAGTGTAGACCCTCAATTCTTTTTGGGGGGTGGGGGCGGCCGGTTTATCTTGGAGAAATTTTGGAGAAAACTGGTTCTGTTTTCGAAACCCCTGTGCACTAATTTTTACTTGTATGTTACATAGCCTTGCTTTCCAACCTTTTCTTGGACCAATGTTGAAAATTGATTTTGATTAAATGTGGTCATTCCGGTTGAAGCAGTGGCGTTCATTGAATGTAAAATGATAAATAGAATTTCAAAGAAGATTCTATGGCAAAAAAAGCCTCATTTTACCAAAATCAATATTGAGGCTTTCTCTAATAAATCACCTCCACCCTTTAATTGTATGACAATTCTACATAGATTAAATGATATTGAATAGAAAATAAAATCCACCCACCGGCCCCATTTTTTTCCCCAAAATTTGGAGAATCTATTAATTTTCTGTTGCCTTACGACATAATAGGCTTTCCAGCATTAAGAACAAATGTGCATTCTCTAATTATATTATTCTGAATTTAATCTACCTCAGTACCTCATCTGACATCCATTTGGTTCATGAGTAATATTCATATTTCAGGCAAAAAGGAAATGACATCATGGTTGAAAACTGAATTCCTGTCTTTAACTGCAGATCCAACTGACAAGTTTTTGGGTGAAAACAGTAAGTGTTTTAATAAGTTTATACTTACCAAAATTTCTGGTTAGGATGATGAATTTTATAAATAAGTTGAGATTATTTACAATTTTTCAATTTGATGTATTGGAATTGATCAGTGACAAAATATTGACGCCTAATCAGGTTTCCCGCAGGTCGAAAATGGTGCAAGGCATAGTTATAAAGTAAAACAAAAAAATTATTTCATGTAAAAATTAAATATATTAAAAAAGTATTCTTGTTTTCTTCAGTTTGCAAATGTAAGTCGATAATTGTCCACGTAACAGCATCGTCGGATCTTTAACAAACTTGGTCAGAAATTGTTTCTTGATAATATCTAGATAAAGTTAAAATATGGGGCCTGCTTGGTCAAAATCTTGGTTACAGAGTCGTATAAGTTCATATTAATGCAGTTTAATTCTTGTTACGTGTGCCTCCATGCTGCTTTGCTAACATCACTCTTGTTAAAATGAAATTATACGTGCCGTCAAGAAAACCCTATTTCAATGTTTTATTCAGCTATCATGCTAATGTTTCTTATAATGCTTTCCAGAGGTTGAAGACAAGAGAGAGAATAAAGACCTAAAAGAGAATGAAGAATTACTAGTACTGAGGCGCTCTCCACGAAAATGTGTGAAATCTGATGGTAAAATTTAAACTGATAATATAAAACCCCCATGTCTTTCTAACTTTCTTCATAATTCATAGAAAAATTGTAAATTTACTGCGATTTATTTCGAATTTGTACTTGGTCAACTTTTATTTTCCAATGAACTTTATTTGTTTACAGTGAAGAGAAGTCACATTTACCTTAAGTCAAATCATTATGATTCTTGCCCTTTGTAACTTACTAACATGTTACGTATAAAACATGAAATCACACAACTGAATGGAAAGACAATAACTTATGACACCTGCTCATCAACAGTTGTTTGTGAGCACTTCACATCTGTTGAACTTACTAAAGTGGACTCAGAATCCATCTACACAACAATAGCGGATCTTGTGGAGAGCAATGACATTCCATGGACACATCTTGTCTCAATCTTGATGGACTCTTGCAATGTTATGAGAGGCAAGAAAGCCGGTGTCGAAACCAGATTAAGACAAGAAAAAGCCCCTCATCTCATGGACATTGACGGTGATTCATGTCATCACTTGCACAACAGCTGCAAAAAGCTGTGTGCACCATTTGACGCATACTTGGAGGATTTATTTACAGATTTGTATAATGACTTCAAGTGGTCTAGTGACTTGGCCGAACTAATGACTCAATTGTGCGAAGTCCTGGGATTGAGCTTCACCAAGCCTGAACGTTTCATCAGCCATAGATGGTTGGCAGCATATGATCTAGCGATGAGCACCGAGATCTTGTTCGATGCTTTTCAAGTATTCTACTATGGGTTTTTGGGACATGATGACAAAGCACTGTATAAGAACCCAATGGAAGAAATACTTGTCAAGCGAAAGGTGACATCAAAAGGACAACAAAAAGTGAAACAGATACACGAAGAGCTGTCAAAGAAAAAAATGACAGACTTTGGCAAAGACAGAAAAAAGAGAATTAACACAAAGCTGTTCTATACAGAGATGACCACACAAATGCAGCTCGCGTTTTACCAAGAGGTACTTCCTACACTAAAAGCCTATGTAATGACCTTTCAGTCAAGTGATGTAATGGTGCATCAACTACATGATCGGCAGATACAGACCTTCACAAACTTTCTGGCCTGTTTTGTGAAAGCTGAGGTCATCGCACACAAGTCGCCCAAACAGCTGCAGAAACTAAATCTGGACGAAGACGAAGGGAAATACATGAAAATGAAGGACATGTATGTTGGACCAAAAGTGAAAAAAATCATGAAAGACAGCGAGAAGAATGACACGGTTGTGGACAAATTCTTAAAGTGTGCCTCTGCTGCTTACATCAATTGTGCAAAACACATGCAAGCCAAGCTGCCACTCAACAGTAAAACTCTCCAGGCATTATCATGTGTAGACCCTCTGATAAGAAACAATTCAGAGGCTATGAAAGGCTTGCAGCTCCTGTCGGACAAATTGTCACACCTACTGACTGAAGTTGAGCGAACTAGCATTTTGAGAGAAATCACAAACTATGGTGTTGATGTCGGATTGCATGGTGAAGTAGGCGATGTTGTCCAGTGGTGGACGTCTGTGAGCAACACCAAAAGGTATCCAGCCTTGTGCAAGATTGTCTTCGGTGCTCTGTCCATTTTTCATGGCCCCATGGTGGAATCAAGCTTCAATATCATGGGAGATGTGATTGGTGCCAAAACAGCCAGTCTTAAGGTTGAAACATACAGTGCCATACAGACAGTGAAGTACGCCCTGAAGTCAAGAAAGACATCTGCAGTCAAATTGTTCCGTCGAAAAAATCCTGTAACAGACCCAGTTGACAAACATATGTGCATTAAGATAAGAGCTGCTGCAGGAATGTTGAGAAAATCAAGGCTTGAAAAAGTAACAGCAAAAAAGAAACGCCTTCAGTCATTTGGTGTTAACCAACTGAAAACAAAATCAAACCTGAAAAAGCAGCTCATCGCTAAACAGGATGACAACTTTTCTGAGCATGTGCAAACTGAGGCAAAACGGGCAAAGAAAAGACTTCTCCAAGCAAAGCTAGAAATACTCAGTGCTAAGAGAAAGAAACTTCAGTAGAGAGATATGTACTCAAACAAGCTCTGTGAGATTATGTGGATAGTTGAATTTTAAAGCAGACACTGCTAATAGAGCCTGTTTGTGTCAATCCAAACTCAATAATCTGGTACCTTATGTAGTAACTAGTATTTATATCATAGAGGATTTAACTTTCCATGCCTTGTACATGAATGTGTTTTATTATGTTGTGAATCTCCAAAGACAGTTTTAATGGTTGTATGAAATCCGTAGTACTTTTTAATACTTACATTGATTTTGGTTAAATGTGCTTTATGAGTTTAAGATCTAGTCAGTATTATAACATTTTGCTCAGAAACTGAAAGTGTATCTAGTCTATGAATACTGTTGTTGTTGATAAAATAGTTTACAGAATGCATAATACTTCCTAATGCTCACACATTTTTATACATGCTAGTCTTTTTATTTTAGCTTTTATGTAAATAGCTTTTTGTTTATAGCCTGCAGTTGTATCAGTGGCTATTTTGTAAAGTTACTCTTTCAAATGTCATGCCTTTTTCTCCTGTTGCAAGGTAACTCATTCCATGATAAAATAGCAAAATTTTTTGGCTTTTAACATGTAACTATGTCAGATAAACTACTCAACAATAAAAATCTAAGGTATTGACATTGTCTCACTTCTAAAGACCCTGGTAAAACAGGCCCTTTTTTACCTGTTTTAACAAGGTCTACTCTGTTTGTAAATGAATAAAAATTTGGTTCTCATCAGGGAATTGGTGAACAGATGTATGTTGTTTTGATCTTGTAAGATTATTGTGATGTGAGTACCTCCTCACATATCTAGTCAAAATCCATTTTTAATATTTACAATGCAAGTTTTATTGAATAGAGTTAAACTAAAATAAGTTAGTTGTTATGTACTTATCTTTTATGTCCTACTTGAAACAAAATCTTTATATTCATTGTCATTTTGCCTGAAACAAAAATAATATTTTGTGTAAAATTGGTATCTGGTGAGGCATTTTAAGGGCCTATTTAAAGTAAAAACTCAGGAGCTTCCGGGGGCTTCGCCCCCAGGTCCCCCACCAAGGCGCTGCCCTGGACCCGCAAGGGGCCTAAGCGGCCCCCTTGACCCCCGGCTGATTTTCCTCTTTTTTCGCAAAAGTCCATTCTCACCCCTGAACTCCCCTAGTTCTTGTCAAAAGGAAACTGGCAGGACTTAAGTTGTTCATTCTGTTTTATTCTAAATTTATTTATACTTTGCAGTGACACCAAAGAAAAGACAAGTACATGTAGAAGAGTTAGAGGGTTCAGCAGCAGTGACACCAAAGAAAAGACACGTACATGTAGAAGAGTCTGAGGGTTCGGCACTAGCATGGGCTCACTCTCCACAAAAATCTGGGAAATCTGATGGTAACTTTTATTACTAATATGAAATATTATCATGACCTTTCAGCTGAAGGTTCCAGTAAAGTTATTTTCTGGCTTGGCATGTACAATACGGCTCCCAAATGTAGACATTCAACATACAGTTTGTCTCCGACCAGGCAGTAGAGGTTATTGGGGAAAATTATTATTTATATTTAATATATTTTAATGACATTTATTCATCTTGAGTCCAAACTCTACAAGAGGTATTTTATTGAAACTGAATAAATGTAGATCAAGACTAAATGTATGACATTGCTTCTTTGGGGTTTCCATGATTTGGTCGCTTAATCCGGAGGCCATACTTAGAAGGCAGGGACTGTTTCTCAACAGCTATAACAATACAATAAAATTACTAAACTGTGTCTGCTTTGCTGCTCTATATTTCTTATGTATAAAAATCTTTTTCAACAATGCTTTAAAAAAAAGTTATTTCTTGTATAATTTGCAGTGACACCAAAGAAAAGACATGTAGAAAAGTCAGAGGGTTCATCAAAGTCAGCTCACGCTCCAAATAAACTGTTGCAGTTTGAAGGTAATCAGCTGATAAATTTCCATTTCTTCACTTAAAATATGTTAGTGAGATAGTATCAAATATGATTAACATAGGCATAAATCTTATTAACTTAAAAATGTTGTAAAAAGATACACACCTCACTTAAATTGTAGCTTGGAGTGAGACTGGATTAATTTACCTTGAACTGACTTATTTGTAGGTTACTAATCCCCATGTCTGTACCATACACTGTGATGTGGTTCATTAGCCTTGATATATTAAAGCAGCATGTTCCAGAATTTTTCAAGAATACTATCAATATAAATTTTTGTCCAGAGACAAATTTTAAAAATGGTTAATCAAGAAACAAAGATGCCAGAAATGGGATTAAAACCAACGACTCGACGCTAATAAAGATTGGTCACGGTCATCGAAGTACTATAGCACTATTTTGTATGCTTATCTATGTAGGGACTCCAGAAAGCAACCAGTATTTGAGCAACAGGGTTCATGGTTCCAGCAGAAAAGATGTGTCAGGGTAAGAATTCATTCTTGACAATTTATCTCTGTTTTGAATGCTGCTTGATGGTTCTAATGTTTCTTAAGTTTTTGCATTAGCCAAAATATGCACTGGGTCTATACATTTGAAATTACCAGAGATATCAACTTCAAACTATGATAATCTAAATCAAAACCACCAAGACACAAAACTCTTACAATTATTTAAAAGTTATGCCCATTTTTGTGTCACCCTTTCGAAGAAATGGCGATACAGAGGGATTGCTTTGTCCGTCCGTCGGTCCGTCCGTCACGAAAACTTAACGTTGGCTATAACTTTGCCATTTCTTAATATTTCTTCATCAAACTTATAAATTATATTGCTAATGACAACACGCTCGAAATGATACCAAATTCTCAAGGTCAAGGTCACATTTGATGGAGTTATGCCCCTTTTTGTACTTAATTTTTGACACCAAAACTTAACGTTGGCAATAACTTTGCCATTTCTTAATATTTCTTCATGAAACCTTCAAATTATATTCCTTATCACAACACGCTCATGATGATACCACATTCTTTAGGTCAAGGTCACATTTGATGGAGTTATTTCCCTTTTTAGGAAAACTTAACATTGGCTATAACTTTGCCATTTCTTAATATTTCTTCATCAAACCTTCAAATTATATTCCTTTTCACAACACGATCATGATAATACCACATTCTTTAGGTCACGGTCACACTTGATTGAGTTATTCCCCTTTCCCTTTTGTACTTAAATTTTAGAAAACAAAACTTAACGTTGGCAATAACTGCCATTTCATAATATTTCTTCACGAAACCTTCAAATTATATTCCTTATGACAACACGCTCATGATGATACCACATTCTTTAGGTCAAGGTCACATTTGATGGAGTTATTTCCCTTTTACAAAAACTTAACATTAGCTATAACTTTGCCATTTCTTAATATTTCTTCATCAAACTTTTAAATTATATTCCTTTTCACAACATGATCATGATAATACCACATTCTTTAGGTCAAGGTCACATTTGATTGAGACTTATTCCCCTTTATATGAAAACTTAACGTTAGCTTTTTTTTGCCATTTATTAATATTTCTTCATTAAACTTTCAAATTATATACCCTATGACAATACGCTCATGACAATACTATATTTCTAAGGTCAAGGTCACATTTGATGGAGTTATGCCCCTTTTTGTACTTTCATTTTTATTCCGACTGCACCAGAGGGCGACACAAGTGATCAACTGAACACCCATCTAGTTAAAATGAACCACACAGCTTTCTTGTAGTGAGACACACATTAGGTATACTAGTCGCTAACAGAGCAGCAGCTCTTGTTATACAATAATATATTTTATGCATAAATTTTCAGAGAGAAAATTAAACGCCTGGAGGAGGATGTAAGAAGCCTCAGAAAGAAATATAGGAAATTGGAGGAACGAATAGAAGAGTTGGAGAAAACAAGCATGACGGGGAAATCAGTGAAAGAAAGTTCTGCTGACAGCAGTCTTGCGACACCTGAATCAGCCACTGTGGACCACACTGTTCAACAACCCATGGTTTTGGACAAGACTACCACACAAGATACGACCGGTGAAGGGGATATTGAAGATGTTGTTGCTAAGGGTGTAGGAGTGCATAACAAATTTAAAAACTTATGCTTACACTTCTTCACAACTGATGAACTTTGTTCGGGAACAAGAACAGGAAAAAGAACGATAAAATGCATGGAGGACGTTAAACCCCAGTTGAATCAGACCAAGTTTCAGCAGTTAGAAAATTGTGTTGTCAGCAAGTTTACCCTATTTGACAAAGAGACCTTTATTAAGAAATTTGAAAACCTGCAAAAGGTCATACGTAGAGAGCAGAAAAAAGACTAAATCAAGACTTGTGAAACCTTAACAAACGGAAACTAATCCACTTTATCAGCTTGTTGACTTTTCTATGTCTTTTAAATGTCCATGAAAAGTTCTTGAAAGTTATGTTAATTGTTGTTTCTCTATGAAACCTCACCATAGTCTTGTAATGTTCACCATGATGCATTACTCATTTGAGTTTAATTTGTGCAGTGTGGTCCATCAGTGTGTCCCTCTGTTTACATTTTTTTTTGATGACTACTAGTAAGAAGCTAAGACTGAGAAGTTAATGAATTGTTCTTGGAACTTGTAACATGTTCAAGAACTGTTCTTGAACTTGTTCCAGAACAGTTCATGAACATTAAATGGCAGTTCAAGAACTAAACCATTCTTGAACATGTTCAAGAACTGTTCTTGAACTTGTTCAAGAACGGTTCTTGAACTTGTTCAAGAATGGTTCTTGAACTTGTTCAAGAACGGTTCTTGAACTTGTTCAAGAACTGTTCTTGAAAGTTCTAGAACGGTTTAGTTCTTGAACTGCCATTTAATGTTCATGAACTGTTCTGGAACAAGTTCAAGAACTTGTTCAAGAACAGTTCTAGAATTTCTCGCAGGGGAAGTGTTAAGTGGATCTGCAGGTAAACTGTGCGGATGTGAGTCACTTGTACGGAACTAAATTGCATGTATTGCCAAAAATGCAATCTGTCTGGTTTTGTATGGAAACCTCTGGTTAAGACAGTTTGTACGGATTGGAACGGCTTATATGGAGTTTTACTGCGAACTAGTGCTGGTTTGGTCAACTCGTACGGATCTGGACTACACACAAGTACTAAACTTTACAGATCCAGCCTGCACACAATTACAGACTGGACCATCAGTACCGATCTGGACGTCTTGTATGGATCCATACAACAACTTGTACGGATTTATGACACTTGTACGGATCTGTACAACAGCTTGTACAGATTTATAACACTTGTACGGATTTATAACACTTGTATGGATTTGTCCAATCCTAAAGACAGCAGTAGTTTGATGAGCTTCTATATTTTCACAACTGTTTCTCTGTGTGGAAATAATGTACGGATCCGTACAACAGCTTGTGCAGATCCATACAGCTTGTACAGATCATTTGGACGGCTTAACAGGATATTTGACACCCAATGACAGTTGATGACGCATGAAAGTTTTAATTTGGAAGAAGACTATGAGGTGCAGATTCTACCCGAGGTTCTTGTACCGATGTATGGCTGTTTATTTTTCTTGTAGTTTAACCAAGAGTACTGTTTCAGCGACTGGGAAGCTGCTGACTGAATGATTTTCGCAGTATTTATAAACTTTTGCGCATTAATCTTGTATGGCAAAAGTCCCTTGTGCGGAATTTTCAAAATCATAATCAGCCAATCAGAATGCTGTACAGATTACACTACCCAATGGAAACAAAGCGCATTCAAAGAACTCCAGTGTTCATGTGTCATGCATGAGTAAATAGATCCGCACACGATCCCTACAAACCCAATTTCAAAGTAAAGAAGCAATATTATTGAAAACTATTGGTTGTCTAATACTCTGCAGAAGAAGTGGTGCAAACTGGGTATTAATGTAATTAAAATGTATTGCGTCTGTTTCCTGTCGTCTGTATCAAGAGGAACTTCAGGCTGTCAAGTGATCTTTCTTCAAAAAGTAGGAGAAAAATAGGAACCATTTTGACAAAAAAAGTAGGAGAAAAGTAGGAAAAAGTAGGAACTTTTTCCTCAAAAGTAGGAATACATAATTACATAACAGTCTTTGCGGAGTCGAGACTTCACTCTTTATGTTACACATTATATCAATCAAGGTCATTCAGCTGAGGCCCCAACATGTAAGTAAGACTGCCAATGGTAACTTAGAGTTAGAGAGATGTCTATGTGGAGTCAGTATGGGTCAATGGGGCCTGATCTTGGTGAATATAAACAGCACTTCAGCAATACCATGGGTTTAGTCTTCCTGCCATATGAGAGGTGTTCAAAAAGTAATGCAAATGCAATTTTATTGCAGAAAAATATCGATTTTTAAGAGTTTCAAGTTATACCTAGATCAGACCTCTTAGCAGGCCTGAAAAAAACCTGAAAAAAGACTGTATCCTGGGGACAATGATGCCCCATATGCTACAACATCATTTGTAAAACAAAGGGCCATAACTGTGATTAAACTGCTAGCAGGAAATAACATTTTCTTAACCATCATCTTCACATCCTGCTTGATCAATCTTTGCAAGTTTGAAAGAATTCTGCCCGAAGGTTAATGAGGAGTTGATACCACAAGATTGGGGGACAAGTGCAACTCGCTATGACACCCACCTAGGGAGCATTACGAGTGCAACTCTATATGTCTCAAACTTTGTGGGGGCATAAAAGGGGTTTATAAGGGGCTCCAGTCTATGAAAAAAAGGCCTTGTACTGTAAAATATTTCATACATTTGTTGGAATTTTCATTGAAAAAAGCATAACATATATTATATCAGTATAAAAGTGTAGGGGAAGGGGCCCATGCCCAATAATTTTGGGGAAAAAAAGTTAATTTACATACGGAAACCTACTCTAAAACCACATATATCTGAAAAAGGCATGTTTTATATCTCAACTTTGCTCAAAATGCTTCACCAGACCTTGCTCACTGTTGCCATAGTGTAAACATTGTATCACCAGACCTGATTTTTTTAATTATTTAACAACCTAGCATTTGCTACAACCACCACAAAAATTCTGACATTCATAAAGCACGCAGTACTCAATTGCAATAAATCATTGGGCATTTTGACAAATGCAGAGTTACATTATCAATGCTGAATACATGGAACACCCATGGTCTGGAAAACTGCAAACATCTACATGTATGTGGTCTGAAAAACTCAAAAAGAAGGAGTCTATAGATTTTAAGTGAAAACTACAGGCTTTTTTTTGCCTTTCTATAGGTTTTTCAGAAGCAGGTGTTTTTTCAATGTCAAAAGATGGGGCCCATGCCCTATTTTTGGGGGGGAAAATAGCATTATTTCTTCTTTAAGGGGAATAAAATACCTTATGTAAAGTTACTTTTTGTGGAAAACTGCAAGATTTTAAAGAAATTTTCTGAAGGGATGGGGCCTGTAGACTGTCTCTAATAAAGAAGAAAAAAAAAGCCCTGTGAAGATTTAAAAGGTTTTAGGTTTGCTCTGAAATTACAGGTCTTTAAAGGATTTAAAGGTTATGTTAGGAGGCTTGCTAGATGGATCAAACATTCCTCTAATAACTCTAAAAATTTTGGCCATTTTCGGTTACATGAGAATGATGATCAGGCCTTTTCTAGGGTGTATAAAGATATGACTGTTTCTGAGGTGTATAAAGGTGATTTTCTGTTTGAAAAAAAAATACTTTATTGCAATTTAACGGTTGAATTATCAGTTTTAAAAACTTGTATTTAAGGTGTTTTCAACACTCACTTGGCATTAATGAAATTTACTGTATTTTACCCACTGTTATCTAATTTTACCCACAAGTGTTGTAATGAACCCCTTTATTTCTATTTTGACTTAGACAAATGGAATTGTCAGGCCTGTTAGACTAAAAGTTAGCTGTTATGTTGACAGAAGGAATTCATAGAACTTTTTACACTTTAATATCAATATGGATACAGGAATGACAATTTAAATAACTTTCCGAGCACTAAAAAATATTTTAAAAAACTCCTTTTAAAAGATATAGATTTTTTCTTTTGCCCAACTGACAAAAAAATAGGAATAGTAGGAGGTTTTTGTAAAATAGTAGGAAAAAGCAGGAACAAGACTAAAAAGTAGGAAAAACTAGGAAAAAGAATGACCGCTTGACAGCCTGGAACTTGTTTCCGCACAACGACTTGCTGGAATATTTCCACTGCTTGAATCACAAATGAAATGTGATTATTCCGGATAAACAGAGATCTTTTTGAAATTCAGGTCAAAGGTAAACCAGTGAGGATTATGAATAATCACTTCTTTTGGACAATTTAATTATCATAATATATTGGTACATGTTGCGGGTTCTGGTGATCCTTACAAGGAATTTTCAAACCTTGTAATCAAATGTTTGCAGCAAATAACGCCCCAAAATATTTATCTAGATCTTTTATCTAGCATGTTCCTTGATACTGGAATGACCTGGGTATGGCTAAGTGGTTAATTACATAACAGGTTCATCCTGTTACACTAAAAATAAAACAAGAAGATACACTCATTTTGTCTGACTGTTTTTATTGTTTTATATTTATAGGCATATGTACACATCGACAACAAGCGTGCAGTCAGCAAATACCACTATTATCCGAAAATTCGCGAACTTGCACTTCTTCACATTGCGATTCACCCACAATATGACAGTTGATAGCGAATATGATTAGAATAACTGTATTAAATAAATGTATTAATTACAAAACTAACACATTATTGTTAACACTTTGACACTTTGACAATGAAAGTATAATTTTTTTTATGAGATGACACTTAACAATTTACTATTGACTGTTTTTAAGTACCGAGATTAAACTGTGAACTAAAAGTAAAGATTGTCAAAAGAAAGCTATGCAGTTGTTTTATCACTTACTAACATTTATTTATAAACACTTTCAAAATGGAGGGTTGCTGGTTGTGTCCGAAGATGATTCCTAGCAGGACTGAGCTTCGATCACTCTTAGTTTGTAAGGATCATTACAGGCAATCGGTGATATATCCTTGGTGCCCCACAGAAAAGACATTCACTAGAGTGTTGGACAAGTGTACACGTCAATAGACGTCACTTCATCGAGATAAATTTTCTGTCCCAAAATTTCCTGAGTATGAGAAACTGCTTTTATTTTGCAATCTACCCTGAGGATTATCCAAAGATTTATTAACCCAGTCCATATGGTGCCCCTGATACCATTGAGGCAAGAGTGCTTGTCATCAAATGTCTGGCCACACAAACTGGGTCAGGAAGCAAGATTGACAACTGGAGGTCGGGTCAGAGGCAAGATAATGAAGGACAAAAGGAAAATCAGCCGACTCAGGAAAAGCAGAAAGAGAATGACGTTAAGAAGGTTAAAGTGGAAACATCAGTAAAGAAGGACATCGGAAATGAGTTTGACAATTTAATTAGGACTGATAATGTGCCAATCAAAACTGAAAACGAGACACCATTAGATCTATCTTTAAAAGGGATTAAGATTGATAACGACCTAGAAGAGAAAAGTGTAAGCAGTAAAAGGAAGTATGTAGAAGACAGGGATAAGGAAGTCAAGCGCAGGAAGGAGGTGGCGGTTCAAAGTGTGAGTAAAGGTTGTTGTGCGGAAACAAGTTCCTCTTGATAAAGACGACACGAAACAGAAACAACCCATTTTAATTACAGCAATACCCAATCTATTTTAATTACATAAACTTTCCAGTGTAGATCCAGATCAGTCGGAAAATCTGTACCCTATGATCAGAATCTGCACTGGTTGCTTTTTGGTCATAAATAACCTAATAAATCAAATAGAGAAGAGTGCAGATCCTGATAAGACAGCACAGATGTGCTGGCTGATCTGGATCTACACTGTTCACCCATACAATTAAGGTGTGTATATGGAGGAAAGGGTTAACTATGCAAGAGATTCCACAAGGACAAGCAAGCCTTGTCTAATTATAGTGGATGGTCTCGATGAACAGATTCTGCCAAGTTTATAAACAAAATTCACAAGGTTATTACTCAATGCCCCATGTGAAACAGATTTCTTACGCTTAAGAATGGTTATAACATTGATATTAAAATTACACATCAATTCTATAACCTTTGTACTTATGTTAAGAGGAACAGGATGTTGATAGAAGCAGTGTGCACATGTAAGGAAACTCTGAGTAAAGATTTAAGATTTTCAAATGCGAAAGAACAAGTTGTTGTTATCACAACATGGGGCAGGACTTGGCAGAATACACAATCGAATTTGGACTTTTTACAAGCACTCACAATTTTGTAAATTTCACATGCCTTGAGCCATCTCAGTCATTAATGCACTTTCATCAATATAAAAAAGAAAATTAGCGGCATTTTGTAATGCAGTTCAATAAAACCTTAACAAATAAATGTTATTATTGAGTCTTTGTTTTGCATATGTTATGAAAACTTATTATTCAACAAAGATAATTTAGCAAGGTTTACATTATCCTGATAAGATTGCATGAATGTGCCATCTTGATCCATATGTTTGCCCATTAATAAAAGATGTATTTATGAAGTAATGGTATTATCATTCTCTATGACCGGGATTACAGAATTCATCGAGCATTGTACACTTAAGACTGTGTAAGGGTAACAACACCCCTTACACTAAAAACAAGAGACCGTCGATGACGGGTGATGCTCCCCGAATGGGTACTTGTCACAAACACTGTTAGTTGTATAACTATTGAGGTGAATTTTGAAAACAGTGTAGTGCTATAAAATCAGACAATTTTAAAATCCAACTATAAATAACAAAGTTATGGACCAGACATGATTTAGCTTCAAGGTCATGCTGTGACTTTGACCTTGAAGGAAGCAACCCAAATGTTATGTGACATGTCTCCTCGAAATGGTGATCATTTCTGTGGTATAATTTTAAAATCCAACTATAAATAACATGTTATAGACAGGACACGATTTTGCTTCAAGCTTTGACCTTGAAGGAAGTGACTCATATGTTGCACACATAATGTCGTCTCATAATGGTGATCATTTCTGTGAAATAATTTTAAAATCGAAATTCAAATGAAGAAGTTATGGGCCGGACACGATTTTGCTGCAAGGTCATGCTCTGACCTTGACCTTGAAGGTAGTGACCAAAATGTTGCGCATGACACGTCGTCTCAATATGGTGATCATTTCTGTGAAATAATTTTAAAATCCGACTTCAAATAAAGAAGTTATGGGCCTGACACAATTTTGCTGCAAGGTCATGCTATGACCTTGACCTTGAAGGTAGCGACCCAAATATTGCGCGGGACACATTGTCTGAATATGATGATCATTTCTGTGAAATAATTTTTAAATCGGACTTCAAATGAAGAAGTTATGGGCCGGACACAAACGTACGGACTGACGGACAAGCTGGCGCTTATATGCTCCCCCGAATTTCTTCGGGGAGCATAATAAAAAATACGTTTATCATGCTCAATGGCCTGGAATGCTGAATTCATCAAGACTAGTACATTAGATTGTGTAGAGTAACAACACACTAACCAACACAAGACTGGAGGACATGACTTGTCTAATCACACTTGATGGCCTGGATGAGTGGATTCATCAAGACTTCTACACTAGATGTTGTAAAGGTAACAACATACCTAAAATACACTTTAAGACATTATGTCTAATAATACTCAATGGCCTGGATGAGTGGATTCATCCAGACTTGTACACTAACAACATAACTAACACTTCAAAAAAATTAAATATGACTGAAGGACTGTTTATGCTTAATCATGTTTGACGGCCTAGATGAATTGATTCGTCCAGACTTGTACACTAGACTGTGTAGAGGTAACAACACAATAATGTTACACTTCAAAAATATACTGGTATGTTTAATAATACTCAATGGCCTGGGTGAGTGGATCCATCCAGGCTTGTAAAGGAAACTTACATCAACCTTACACTATAAATAATTCATTTATGACTGGAGGGCTGTTTAAAGAATATGCTTAATCATACTGGATGGATTAGACGAGTGGACTCATCCAGACTTGTACATTAGACCGTGTAAAAGGTAACAACAAACCTTAAGATTAAAAAAAAAATTAATTATGACTGAAGGACAGTTTGAAGAATATGCTTAATCATATTCGATGGCCTGGATGAATGGATTCAACCGGACTAGATGTCCATTTGACTGTGAAGAGGTAACAACACATGTTACACTCAAAAATATATACCAGTATGTTAAATAATACTCGATGGCCTGGATGAGTGGATTCATACAGACTTATATACTAGGATGTGTAGAGCTAACAACATACATTTAATCTAAGCGGGACAGCGACGCTGACGATAGAGTGAGTACAATAGCTCGACATAATCTTCAAATAGTCAAGCTAATAATATAGCACATTACCAGAAATCTGGGTGAGGATACAAGACATGCTTAATTATCGTAGATGGCCTCGACGAATGGATGCACTCAGAACAATGCACTTGTAAGACTGTCAACTGTTGAACAAACATGACATACCTTATATTAGTGGATGGCCTAGATGAGTGGGTTCATCCAGATCAGCTTAATATAATGTACAGGTTACAACATACCCAATAGTTACATAATATAACAGTGTTGGAAGGAAAACTCTCAAGTAAGACATGCTTCATTCTTTTTGACGGGTTGGATGAATGGACTCACCAGGAGCAATACAATGGACAGAAAGATAAAACATATTGAGCAGGTCAGTATTTGAAGAAGGACCTAACAAATCCTTCCATCCTGAGTCAAATACTGAATACTAGATAAGTGATGCTTAATCATTTTAGAAGGCATGGATGAGTGGGTTAATACACTGGACAGTGAGCAGTAAATCAACAAACTGGTAACACTTTATCATAGAACTGGTTAGTATTTATAGAAAGACCTAACAAATGCTTCCACCCTAAATACTGAATACTAGATAAGTCATGTTTAATCATTTTAGAAGGCATGGATGAGTGGATTCACCCAGATTAATACATTGGACAGTGAGAAAAAAGAAGATACTGAGCAGTAAAACAACCTATTTGTAACATTTACCACAGTACTGATAAATAATTGACACACATAACAAATGTCTAGTAAAATACTGGGTACTAGATAAGTCATGCTTAATAATTTTAGAAGGCCTGGATGAATGAATTCATTTGGATTAGTACACTGGACAGTGAGATACAAAAGTCATGGTCTAATCAATGCTTGTTAGACTATGTTTACGTGATCTTGTAATCATACTCGACGGCCTGGATGAGTGGATTCATCCAGACTTGTACAGTAGACGATGTAAAGGTAACAATATACCTTATGCTTAAAAGATTTAAATAGTTGATTGAAAACATTGCCATTGAACAACAACAAGTCACCCATCTCAACAGCTCCAATGTTAGCTAAAAACAAGATAGGTTTAATTTTGATTGATGGCCTACAAACATTCATCCAGTCACAAGTAAAATCAGGATACTTTCCTTTGCAGATCAAACAAAGTGACGCCAAAAGAACGGTGATGACAAAGTGAAAGAAAATGGAGACGATTTGAGGAACACAAGAGGTAATAACACAAGAAAATTTACTCCATGAATAAAGATCTCATAACATACCTGTATACATCCTGTTCAGTTTGCAGATCTGTGCAGCTTGATCATGATTCACACTGGTTCACTTGTGACTTTTAAATTAGATTATTTCTGACCAAGAAGTAAACATTGTTCAAGAAGTAATAAAGATAATATAATTATAGAAACCAACCATATTTTTTTAAAAGATGTGTACAGAAACTAACCAGAACTTTTGAGAATTATATTTTAATAGTTTATTCGAAAAAAAAACCATTGTTCTTATCGACCACATGCATAGACTGTTATTTATACAAATAATTTAAAAACAATTTCTTGAAATAACGAGGACATTTGATTTTCAGCATTAAAGTCAATAATATAATGATGACGTGATGTTGTCATTTTAAAATCATAAATCACTTTTTTTAAGGTATCAAACCAGGCTTGGAAATGCTGATCCAACAGATAAAAAAATGTGGTGTGTGCAAAGTGCAAGAAACTCAAAGCAAGCCGTAACAAGTGGGTGGAATGTGAGTCATGCCTTGCTTGGTACCATGTTATCATGCATGAAGCTATCTTCTAAGTGCTATTCAGACATTAAAAAAAAATAAAATACACTGAACATGTTGTTAAACAGTACATGCATTTGTGTTCCATACACAGAACAAAACTAGACTGGCTACTAATTACTAATAGCATTGTGATTTTCATAAATTATATTTAGGGATGTGACAGTTACATATTGTATTTCAAGAAAACATAGTTACAGCAACAACAATTTTAACAGTTTTATGAAAATGAAATTGAGTTAGGCCAGAGTTTGGTTCATATTTATCATGGAAAGTATTAACTGTCCTTCCAGTTAACTGATAAACCAATCAGCTGCAAGTTCCAGTTAACCAGTTATAAAATTCATAATTCACATTACTTTTTGATGCTGTGATCTGCACCTGATCTGTTATTTATCAGCAATGGCATGCTTTTGATAAATTTCGACAAACAAAATAAATTACAAATTATGTTATAAATAAGATTACATCCAATTAATAAAAAAATGACAGATTTATATACAGGTCATAATACTAATTTGTTATTGCATTTTGATAGTTGACTATTTATATAAACATGAGAAACTTTATTCTGAGATTTTATCTCCATTTTATGGCCATCAACAGATATCCATGGGTTACATTACATTGGAAGTACTGAGTTTGCATCACTTATTTGTATGAAAAAAGCTTCCTTATTCTAATTTACATTCAAATAACATTTTAATGTTGTGGTACTTATGCCAAGGTGTGAAATTGTTAACATTTCCTTCAAACAACATCTCATTTTTTGGACAATTTTGAGAAAACTTTTCACACTTTTCATCCTTTGGTAGTCCTCTATCAAAATTAGTCAAATCATGCCCATGGCACTTCAGGGAGCCCATCACTGTGGCTCTATCAATATTTTCTGAAAGATCTTTAAAATTGTTTAGCCTTAGTAACTACAATGACCTAAGGCTTGAAAGGTTTCACATGTAATTTCTTTGGGTGAGACTCAACCAAAAAAGTTCAAACCATACCTGTAGGTCCCTGATGGTGGAACTGCACGAGTTTGGGGGCTACATATGAAACTTCTTTAATTTTTATATTTTAACCTGTAAAACTTAAAGTAAAAAGAGTATCTCTGGGAAACCTGGTGTAATTGGGAAACTGGTTGGTTACCAACGAAATAGAAGGGTTACCTAGTAACCAGAAAACATCAATGCAAACTTTCTACAATAAATAAGAAGTTATAGTAAAGACAGCTATGAGTAGCCTGGGGTTACCTGCTGGTTACCAAAAAAATAGAAGGGTTACCCAGTAACCAGAAAACATCAATGCAAATGTTCTACAATAAATAAGAAGTTAAAGTAAAGATGGGGACGAGTAACCTGGGGTTACCTGCTGGTTACCAAAGATATAGAAGGGTTACCCAGTAACCGGAAAACACCAATACAAATTTTCTACAATAAATAAGAAGTTATAGTAAAGACAGGGATTAGTAAACTGGGGTTACCTACAGGTTACCAACGAAATAGAAGGGTTACCCAGTAACCAGAAAACATCAATGCAAATTTTCAACAATAAATAAAAGTTATAGTAAAGATGGGGACGAGTAACCTGGGGTTACCTGCTGGTTACCAAAGATATAGAAGGGTTACCCAGTAACCAGAAAACATCAATGCAAATGTTCTAAAATAAATAAGAAGTTTTAGTAAAGACAGGGATGAGTAACCTGGGGTTACCTACTGGTTACCAAAGAAATAGAAGGGTTACCCAGTAACCAGAAAAACATCAATGCGAATTTTCTAAAATAAATAAGAAGTTATAGTAAAGATGGGTACGAGTAACTTTTTGTGCCATATCTAAAATCATATGTGTTAAATAACTAATAAAAATATCCAATGTTTTTAAAGTACAGTGAAGGAAACTGTTCTTATTTCTTCCTACTAATAAATGTATGCAAACAGAGGAACACACATTGAGATTATATGTATATTATATTATATATATATATATTGAATTTAATGAACAATGTACTCTGTTAGAAATATTTCACTATACGATCATATGTACGTTTAACACATGGATGGGTGCAGTCTTACATTAAGTCATTCTTTGATGAAAACCAAGTAAAAAATGTAGACTATGATGATAGATTGGATGAATGGATTCACTCACAGTGAACACTACAGTTACATGATATAGCACAGTACCAGAAATACTGGGGGAAGAAACAAGACATGCTTAATTATCGTAGATGGCCTCGACGAATGGATGCACTCGGAACAATGCACTAGAAAGACTGTCAACTGTTGAACAAACATGACATGCCTTATATTAGTGGATGGCCTAGATGAGTGGGTTCATACAGAGCAGCTTAATATAATGTACAGGCTACAACATACCCAACAGTTACATAATATAACAGTGTTAGAAGTAAAACTCTCAAGTAAGACATGCTTCATTCTTGTTGATGGGTTTGACAATGGACTCACCAGGAGTAATACAATGAAAAGCAAGATAATAAAATATTGAGCAGGTCAGTATATGAAGAAAAGCCTAACAAATCCTTCCACCCACAGTCAAATACTGATTCCTAGTTAACTTAATCATTTTAGAAGGCATGGATGAGTGGGTTCACCCAGATTAATACACTGGACAGTGAGCAGTAAATCAACAAACTGGTAACACTTTATCATAGAACTGGTCAGTATTTGAAGAGAGACCTAACATTTTTCCACCCCTAGTCAAATACTGATTCCTAGTTAAGTCATGATTAATCATTTTAGAAGGCATGGATGAGTGGATTCACCCAGATCATAATACATTGGAAAGTGAGAAAAAAAAGATACTGAGCAGTAAAATAACTGATTGGTAACACTTTACCACACTACTGATAAGTATTTAAAGACAGACATAACACATGTTCAGTCATGCTTAATAATTTTAGAAGGCCTAGATTAATGAATTCAGTCGAATTAATCAAAGACCTATATAGATAAACAAATATGCATCAATCACTTTTTTTCGCACAAGCACGTGGCCTGCATTATCTCGAATCACGTGATCGCCATCTTTGATACCGAAAGCCTTCGTCAATTCTGTCCATCATTAAAACTTTTTTAATGAATGGTTAATACAAATTTCACTTGCATTAATTTAAAGAAAGATGCATATTCTTCATCATGAAACTAAGGTTTACTCTATATTCATTGATATAACAATCAAAATCACCAAAATTGCACAATACCATTCAAAGTGCTTTGGTCAGCAGAAAGCAAACATACAATGTAAAATGCCGATCATATCATACCTTACAAAGGCCTTAAAAAGATGAGATAATTAAATCAATGTGTTCAAGAAGTATATATCAAAATAACATTATAACATGAAAATCGATAAAAAGTGATATAAACATGATTAAAATCCAGTCAACACATAATTATCGCCTATCAGATCGGCTACAAGATGGCGGATTATATAAAGTGAAAATAACGCTTTGTCGCGTGACGAGATTCTCGTCCAGTCCACGTATCAAAACGAGATTTACTATATCAGTTATAGAGAGATGGGAATCTGTGTAATATATAGGTCTTTGGATTGATACACTGGACAGAGAGATTCATGACAGTCATGGCCCAATCCATGCTTGTTAGACTATGTTTAATCATACTCGACGGCCTGGATGAGTGGATTCATCCAGACTTATACACTAGACTGTGTAAAGGTAACAACAAACCTTTAGCTTAAAAAATTTTAATAGTTGATTGAAAACATTGCCATTGAACAACAACAAGTCACCTATCTCAACAGCTCCAATATAAGCTAACAACAAGATAGGTTTAATTTTGATCGATGGCCTCGATGAGTGTATTCATCCAGAATCATGTACTATACTACTTAAATTATTTTTAAATTATACAATATATCTTATCAAGTTAATTTTGTGTTCCTTTTATTGCTGGTTTATGTGGAATGACATGCCATTTCTAGTATCCTACATGCAATGCCTATGCTTAATATCTAATGGTTGGAAGTTACAACAAAATCATAATTATGTGTTAAATAACTAACTCAAAACTATTCAATATTTTTAAAGTACAGTCAAAGACCACCGTTCTTATTTCTTCATAAGAATATACTTATCTAAACAGAGGCATACACATTGAGATTAAACTTTAAATTATTGAGTATCCAGAAATATTTGGAAATAGTTAAGACTCATAATCAGTCATGAAAAAGGAAAACTGTCAAGTTGTACTGAGTATATAACAATCAAGACGCAACTAGTCATCTGGCAGTTTTCTTCGGTTAAGACAGAGTAATTCTAGGATTTGCATTTATTGCTAGATCTTTGTAGATCATGCTTAACCTAAGACAATTTAACATGGATTCTTAAATTATATTTAATAATATAAATATTTTTAACTAGAACTCCACGAGTCGGATGTGTCGCATGACGAAACTTTTGTTAATTAGTTTTTTGTTGAAGTTATTAGCAACGTATTTCACATATAAAATAACCTTTATATTGTCTCATTGCAAGAAAAATGCACAACAAGTTATGCCCTTAGCAAGATATGCACAAAAAATCAATCAAAGGGGAATATTTCAAAAACAGAACAAGGTAGAATTACAGTTCTTGTGCACTGCACTTTGAGTCATTGCCAGAAACATGCATACCAAGTTTGGAGTCATTTGAACCTATGGGGACAAAGTTATGCTCCGGACAAAAATGCTCTATAAAAATCAATCAAAGAGGAATAATTGTCCGCTCCGGACAAGGAAATTCAGATGCTGTGGATGCTGCCGCCGCCAACAAAATAATCCCTTTATGTCACCTAGTCAGGCGACACAAAAATTACAATGTTGCATCAAATTTTTTAGAATTTTAGGATGATAATAAATGAAACAATATTGTACTCTTAACAATAATAAACTGAATTAAATGAACAATGTACTTTGAAATATTCCACTATACAATCAAATGTATGTTTAACAGCCGAAGGGATACAGCCTGACGGTAAGTCATTCTTTGATGAGAAACAAGTAAATCTGTAGATGAAGCTGGTTTCTGACAGCTAAATACTCATTAACCCTTTATACAATATGCCTTTAATCACATGGGTGACATGTTTAGATCCAGATCAGCTGGCACATCTGTGCTGTCTGATCTTGATCAAAAATGTTCACCTCCTTGTCTCAAATAACCTGATGAATCTAAAGCTAACAATACAGAGCCTGATCTGGTGGCACCAATGTGCCAGCTGATCTAGATCTAACTGTTCGCCCAGGCAATCATTTAAAGCCTTGTCTATGAGTAAAGGATAAACTCTCAAATTCTCTTTTGTCACACAAGGTCTCAGCACATTTTAATAATAGACCAAGGTGACCACTAGATATGCTTAACCCTTTCCTCCATATATACGCATTTTTACGCATGTGAGACCATTGTAGATCCAGATCAGCCGGCACATCCGGATCATTTTGGTCAGAAATAACAAATCAAAAAGCGAACAGTGCAGATCCTGATCAGATCGCACTGATGTGCCGACTGATCTGGATCTACACTGTTCGCCCATCCAATAAAGGTGTGTCTATGAAGGAAAGGGTTAATAATACTAGATGGACTAGATAAATAGATTCATTCAGAGTGAATCACTAGATACTGTGAAGTTTCAAGATACAGCACAGGTACATAATATAGCACACTACCAGAAATCTGGGTGAGGATACAAGACATGCTTAATTATCGTAGATGGCCTCGACAAACGGATGCACTCTGAACAAAGCACTAGAAAGACTGTCAACTGAACAAACATGACATGCCTTATAATAGTGGATGGCCTAGACGAGCGGGTTCATCCAGATCAGCTTAATATAATGTACAGGTTACAACATACCCAACAGTTACATAATATAACAGTGTTGGAAGGAAAACTCTCATGTAAGACATGCTTCATACTCTCAGATGGGTTGGACGAATGGACTCACCCAGAGTTATATACTGGACAGTGACATACCACAAATATTGATCAGTAAATCAGTAAACTGGTGGTACACTCTCTGTAGTCCAGGTCAGTATTTGAAAATGGACCTAACAAATGCTTGCACCCAGAGTCAAAAACCAAGTACTTTATAAGTCATGCTTAATTATTTTAGAAGGCATGGATGAGTGGACTTACCCAAAGTAATGCAATGGACAGTGAGAAAAAATATATTCGACAGTAAAACAACCAACTGGTAACATTTTACAGTACAAGTCAGTACTTGAAGATGATCCTAACCAATACTTGTACCTAGAGTAAAAAACCAAGTACTTTATAAGTCATGCTTGATTATTTTAGAAGGCATGGATGAGTGGACTTACCCAAAGTAATGCAATGGACAGTGAGAAAAAATATATTGGACAGTAAAACAACCATCTGGTAACATTTCACAGTACAAGTCAGTACTTGAAGATGATCCTAACCATTACTTGTACCCATAGTCAAAAACCAAGTACTTTATAAGTCATGCTTGATTATTTTAGAAGGCATGGATGAGTGGACTTACCCAAAGTAATGCAATGGACAGTGAGAAAAAATATATTGGACAGTAAACCAACTGGTAACATTTCACAGTACAAGTCAGTGCTTGAAGATGATCCTAACCATTACTTGTACCCATAGTCAAAAACCAAGTACTTTATAAGTCATGCTTGATTATTTTAGAAGGCATGGATGAGTGGACTTACCCAAAGTAATGCAATGGACAGTGAGAAAAAATATATTGGACAGTAAAACAACCAACTGGTAACATTTCACAGTACAAGTCAGTGCTTGAAGATGATCCTAACCATTACTTGTACCCATAGTCAAAAAACAAGTACTTTATAAGTCATGCTTGATTATTTTAGAAGGCATGGATGAGTGGACTTACCCAAAGTAATGCAATGGACAGGGAGAAAAAATATATTGGACAGTAAAACAACCAACTGGTAACATTTCACAGTGTAAGTCAGTGCTTGAAGATGATCCTAACCATTACTTGTACCCATAGTCAAAAACCAAGTACTATATAAGTCATGCTTGATTATTTTAGAAGGCATGGATGAGTGGACTTACCCAAAGCAATGCAATGGACAGTGAGAAAAATTTATTTTCCAGTAAACCAACAAACTGGTACAACTTTTACATAGTACAGGTCAGTTTTGTATTGAAGATGGACCTAACAAATGCTTGCACCCCGAGTCAAATACTGATACTAGGTATACTATAATAAATATCTTAGTACTTGTTAAAACATAGCAATATTACTTAGTGCTTTATTCCCAGATACATGACTAATGGTTGGCAGTCACACCAAAATCATTAACATGTGTTAAAAATTGACTGAAAAATATTCAATATTTTATAAGTACAGTCAAAGAAAAAACCCAACAGTTGTCAAAGAAAAAACCCAACAGTTAGTTAAAGAGTGCAGGAATTTTCAGACATACAATGTGGTAAGCTCTCAGTGATAATTACCCAACAGTAAATAAAGGAAAGCAGTAATTTTCTGACATGTAATGTAGTGAGCTCTGTGAAATTTACCCAACAGTAAATTAGGGAAAGCATTAAAACAGGTACTATGACCACTGTTTTGGAGACTCTAGAGATGACAGAATATGTATGCCTGTAGCATCGATAATCAACCCAAAAATAGTTTTTTGTGTTGCAAAGGACAAACTAATGAAAAAAAAACTGGCAGTCATAGGCTTTGCATGTATGATTGCAGTTAATGTTATGACTTGTACAACAGTAGACAGACAATTACTGAGAAATTCATAAAAACTAGAATTTGCTGATTCTTGGAACACATGTGTCGCCTAAAATTTCATTTAAAAGGGGCATAACTAAAAAAAGTGAAACAGGAGTTATCATTCATGTTTAAGTTGCAGGACTACCAGACGATGACAACGGTGCCACCGGACTAAAGGATCCCTATATGTCTACCCCCTATTGCAGGCAACACCACAAAAGGATGTTCATGTTACATCATGCATCTGTGTCTACACTGGTTGCAAATGTGACATAAGTTGTGCTTAGCAATTGAAGGGATAATCCCTATAATGATGTATGATTTTTAACTATTTTGAAACTACATATTCACACAAAACAGATTGTATCATTAAGGATTCTAAACGTCTTTCATCTAAACACTTCAAAGCCCCGGAACCATCTGGTGTTCAATTAGCTCAGCAAGCAAGACTTCTATACTACAATCATAAAGATATACCTCCTGCTGTTTATTTTTTGCTTCTATGATATGCAAGATCTATATTCTCTGTATTCCTGTCAAAATTCTAACCCCATTAGTTCCAGCCATTGTTTTCTTGTTTAGGACAAACCCATTCTTTTATCTGAGACTTTATACCACTGTCCATGGAGTTGTATTATTCTGAAAGTCATGCACTGAAGGTTCCATGATCACCTTCATATACACACCATCATTTGTATTGTTTACTCGTTTATGGATACGAGTTGTGCTAACCTTGTGTGAGCAGTAATGTGAATTTTGTCTGTGCCTACACTTGATCTGCTATCAATCAATTCTTGCAAAGCAGCACTTACTTACAAAAGCACTAAAGCTACATTTTAACAGAGTTAAGTCTAAATATTACAGAACTTTAAAAGCAAGTCTTATTACAGAAGTCAGGCTGGCTAAAACAATCAACGCTGACCATAGCTTAAACAAGGCTTGGTAGTGAATTCAGAAAAACTGCACGATTAAAATGCTGTGTTTTACTTTGGTTTTTATCAAAGTTTTAGATACATTCAATCTTAACTTATATAATTAAGTACGTAATTATTAATTAACTTTTCTTCATATCCATTATTACTTGTATTTCATATTTTTAGAATTGATCAACTTTAAACCAATTTTCCATGGATATGGCTTAACTAGAGTAGATCCAGATCCTGATCAGCCTGCACAACTGTGTAGTCTGCTCAGGATCTAAACTTAACCCTTTCCTGTATAGATACGCATTTTTACGCATGTGCGACCAGTGTAGATCCAGATCAGCCGGCACATCCATGCCGTCTGATCAGGATCTGCACTGGTCGCATTTTGGTCAGAAATAAGTTAATGAATCTAAAAGCGAACAGTTTAGATCCTGATCAGACGGCACGGATGTGCCGGCTGATCTGGATCTAAACTGTTCGCCCTAGCAATTAAGTTGTGTCTATACAGGAAAGGGTTAAAGACTTCCCTTATAGATTTATTCAAATCTGTCTGACAAAAGCATAAGGTGTTGAACCTGATGGTTGATTGATTAAAGGGTGAAAGATTGGGATTGGGATGAGCCCTATCCTATACAGTAGTATTAAATATATGGGGAATGGGGTTAAAGTAGTAGGAGATTGGGATGAGTCCTATCTCATAGAGTAGTATTAAATATATGGGGAATGGGGTTAAAGTAGTAGGAGATTGGGATGAGTCCTATCCTATACAGTAGTATTAAATATATGGGGAATGGGGTTAAAGTAGTAGGAGATTGGGATGAGTCCTATCCTATACAGTAGTATTAAATATATGGGGAATGGGGTTAAAGTAGTAGGAGATTGGGATGAGTCCTATCCTATACAGTAGTATTAAATATATGGGGAATGGGGTTAAAGTAGTAGGAGATTGGGATGAGTCCTATCTCATAGAGTAGTATTAAATATATGGGGAATGGGGTTAAAGTAGTAGGAGATTGGGATGAGTCCTATCCTATACAGTAGTATTAAATATATGGGGAATGGGGTTAAAGTAGTAGGAGATTGGGATGAGTCCTATCCTATACAGTAGTATTAAATATATGGGGAATGGGGTTAAAGTAGTAGGAGATTGGGATGAGTCCTATCTCATAGAGTAGTATTAAATATATGGGGAATGGGGTTAAAGTAGTAGGAGATTGGGATGAGTCCTATCTCATAGAGTAGTATTAAATATATGGGGAATGGGGTTAAAGTAGTAGGAGATTGGGATGAGTCCTATCTCATAGAGTAGTATTAAATATATGGGGAATGGGGTTAAAGTAGTAGGAGATTGGGATGAGTCCTATCCTATACAGTAGTATTAAATATATGGGGAATGGGGTTAAAGTAGTAGGAGATTGGGATGAGTCCTATCCTATACAGTAGTATTAAATATATGGGGAATGGGGTTAAAGTAGTAGGAGATTGGGATGAGTCCTATCCTATACAGTAGTATTAAATATATGGGGAATGGGGTTAAAGTAGTAGGAGATTGGGATGAGTCCTATCTCATAGAGTAGTATTAAATATATGGGGAATGGGGTTAAAGTAGTAGGAGCTTGGGATGAGTCCTATCTCATAGAGTAAATAGTATGGGAATCCTGGTTTATTGTAACTCGGCACATGATTTTGGTTTGTCAATGTCATGAAATGTTACTAAAGCCCTAAAATTTAATGGTATCTAAAATTTTTTGCAAACAACTTTTCTCTCCATTCATCAGTAATACAGATAAAGTAAGTAATTCCTATAAATGGTCTAGTACTATTAATATAAAGCAGCCCTTAATATCAACTTATGAACACAATTTGTGATTGTAACAGATATGTTTCCAAATATTCCTTTATGAGCACATTGGAATAGCACCTATTAATAAATATATTTAGAGCTTAAAGTGTAAAGTCAGCAGGGATATCAATATTTGTCATCTATATACTTAGATTTTATCAAAACACAAGGGGGTATAGTCCGATTTTACGCGTTGAGCCGTGAATGCACTTTTGTATTTATAGATTTTTGGAATATTCCACAAAATAGGGAAGTTAGACATTCCTATCATAGCTTATATTGTTAAAATTGTACAACATGTAACAAAAGGTTTCATAGCCTTGGCAGTAACGCTTTTGATTTCTGATAATATGTCATAAGGGTTGTGCGTTCGAATCCAGTGAGCGAATCTTATTGTTTAATGTCATTCATTTCATTACATTCATGTAGACGCGGACAAAAATGCCATAAAACCGTGCAAATGTCGAGTAAGCTTTCATCAAGTAAGTTGATAAGATGTCGCGATCGAAGCTTATTCGAAACACAGTTTTCGGACAATGCCAAAATATTGTACACAATGGTTTTGAAAAGAAAAGAAAGAGAATGTAATGAAGGTTCCATTAACTACAATTGTTTACAGAAAGTCAGGATTCACAACTGTCAGCACCTTTTTGGGGCAGAGGTGTAATCGGGGACGGCAATCCGCTCAACAAAAATATAGTTAAAAAATGAACATGAACTTAATTAAAGGGCTTTGCAAAAAATAATGATAAACCAACAATTAACTAAATAATATCATGCGATATCAATTTATATTTAAAAAGTAAATAAAAGACAAAAAATAAAAAAGTTACTATTATTGGATTCGAACTTGCAATGTTTTGAATCATAGCTCGAGATCCTTATCCACTGAGCTATTCGTCGTGACTAACAATTTGCTGCTTTGAACAGGTTTTAATGTCATATAAGTTAAGTAAATTAACGGTAACTTTGTAAATTGACGTACTTTACCTATTTGGGATTATAACAATGGACTTGTCCAAAAGGTCACAGCTCACGGGTCAAAATCGAACTATAGTATATTTGCAAATACCCCGGGTACACATTTAAATAAGTCCATATGTTACATGTTTCCTTGTACAGACTTGAAAATGCTCAAAATCATTAAATTTTTCCTTATTCTAAATAATATGTTCCAACTATCTTAAAAATGCACAAATCATAAAATTATTCCTAATTCTAAACAATTTGTTCTTACTGACTTAAAGATGCTTGAATCATAAAGGTATTCCTAAGTCTTTGCAATAAATTTTGTTCTTACTGACTTAAAATGCTTGAATCATAAAGATAATTAAGCCTAACACTGAATCAAATTTTAAAAACAATGAACAAAAGAAAACAGTACTGTAATAAACTTAAACTTGCATGCAATATATCAAACATTAATACAAATGAAAAAATGATAAACAATGAAAAATGATAAACAATATAAAAAAAGACTAGAAAACGAATGGCGTGATAAAAACAACTAAAATCTGAATTTAATTTACAGAAAATCTGTTAGTACTTTGAACAATTACTCATAACTTTCAGACTTGTCTTCTACCGTTCAAGAGGTGCCAATATTTTTAATCACATGCAAAATTTTTGAAAATAAACGCTATATAAGAATGTTTCAACTTAACTATTCTTTGGACCCCATTTTTAAGCTATGATTATTGGTCAAGCAAACAAAATATTAATATTTTAATTCTGTCATGTTATTTCCTAGTAGCAGTTGAAAAAGTTCACTGGTTACAGCATTGTTTACCAGTAAATGATGGTTTAATTAACAGACAAAGCAAGGTGGCAAGTTAAAATTACACCATTGTTTACCAGTAACTGATGGTTTTATTAACACACAAAGCAAGGTGGCAAGTTAATATGAGCCTGTACCAGAGTTTATATAAATCTAAAAGTCCTGTATGGTTTATACATTTGCATTACTTTACAGCAAGTCATACTCCTTACTTGGCCCACCCAGTGATACTGCTCTGCCTCTGTGACGATGCTACGACTCGCCCCCTTTGTACCTCTTCCATCCATGCAGCAAATATCACCTCCATTTTGCGCCGACTGTGCACATTTCCGTTGTTCACTGTGGGTAAGATCTTCTCTGGTTTAGTGAACTGAACAAATCTTTTCATTTCTAGGAAACTGGAATGCTCACTGTATGGAACTCCTGAAAAAAGATCGCAAATCGTATTAACTGGATTACGTAACAGTGTTATTATATTCTGAGTAATTAAAACATTTGTACAAACCCTCAAACAAGTTTAACTTGGACAGGGGAAACAGTCTGCACCATAGGCAGCCACAGAACATTGGCTTATATTCCTCACAGGTACCCATTTATACACCTGGGTGGAGAGAAGCAATGAAGGCTTAATTTCTTGCTTAAGGAAATTAGCGGCCAGACTGGGGCTCGAACCCTGGACCCCTCGATCCCTAAGTGAGCGCTCTACCACTGGACTACCGCTGCCTTAATAAATCGAACAGAGAAAGGTTTTTCATTCAGCATCTAGGTAGTGTAATGGGTATAAGAACTTAAATCAGTTAGAGTGAACATTCATAGGAATTGAATAAAACCTAACCATATATCTTGATGTTATCTCTGTTAAACTTTGGTTTGATGTGGTTTAGTGACAGAGTTGCCTTCTTGTGGGTCCAACCAGTTGGTTCAAACGCCAGGACACTGTTGTATTTCTTCCCATGCAAGAGCAAGTGTTCCTTAAGTCCCTGAAAACATAGTCAAACTGTTAGGTTTTGAGATGTGTAAAAAGTATCTGTTTAGAAATATGGTCCATATCCCTTGAATTAAGATAAAGTTGGCAATTGTGGAAATTTGTTTTGTCTGCATTTGAACTTTGGTTTCCTGGAATAATAAAGCAAGGTTTTCTGCCCAATTTACATACATTTACTTTTCTAGACTAGCAATACAGCCCACAAACAGCAGTAAAATCATTAAAAAAAATTAATACAACCAGTGATTTTCAAAGATATTCATCAAATTTGCAGTCATGTTTAAACTCTGACTAAGGTTTATATTCCTCTTTAAAGAGAAGCTTGATAATATGGAGGTATTTCTGTTGTATATAATATATTCATAATATAACTCAAGAATAATGGATATTTGCAGCCACTATGTTACACTGTGACAATGAGTGCTCAGAACAGCATCAGAAGTTACAATGTGTGGTATTCAAATAACAAATATTGTAAAACAATCATGTGAACAATAAAATAAATAAACTGACTCCAAATGGTAGAAATGTCCATTACATCAGTTCAGTGGATAATGGGTCAGTATAGGCATCAAAGGAGGCTTATAGCTTCAGTAATCATATATACATACCTTGATGACATGTAAACAGAGGCATCAAATGAACGCTTATGGCTTCAGTAATCATACACTTAATCAGAAATAACCACAACTTACTGTTTAACATTTTTTCACATGTTATCAAAACTTAACATACCTCAAGGTTCAGTTTATTCATGGGCAGAACATGTAGTCCGGAATCGTCCCAGTTGAGACTAACACGCCGCACCAGATCCTCATCCTCCAGGCAATCCAGCACAGACTTCTTGTCTCGAGTCACACAGATCTTACAGTCCAATTCCTTTGCTATGGCTGCACAAACAAAAATGTAATTAAGTTCCCAATGGCAGCACAAATAGGAAGTAAAATATGTAGGTACCTGGTTATTAAGTTTCATTGGTAATAATACAACTCTTCATAAATGTTTAGTATCTTACTAAATTCATTCATTGTGATCAGGGTCTACCAAGGCCTACATTGTTTGCTGTCCTGCAACTTTATTCCTGTAAACAAATCTACAAAGACTAAATAAACCGGGTCCAAGATCATAAAACTAAAACTGGAGATCAGTCATCTGGCTGGCAGAAATGGTGACAGTCCAATCAGATGCTTGAGATTTGAGACTGGTTTCCAAACTAACAAACTAAGGTTAATGATTTTGGACCCAGATCTTGTTACTGAAAGGACTAGTCTACAGCACTCACTCAGTAAAATAAGGATTAGTACACTTTATTTGTAACTGCTTACCTTCTTTCAGATAATGTTGCCTATATTTTACATGTAGTATTCTTACACTCAAAAATATTTGAAGTCCTAATGCAACATTTGTTTGTGTATGTTATTTAGAACACAAATAAATTACCATCAACAACACAAGGCAAACTAATTATTAGTAATTAATGTTCTTTTCTTGTTTTTGAACGAGTCCCAAACCAAATCGATGAGACCGGAGTCAATCTCAATAGTTTTTTGTCTCTATTCAAATGTTTTACACTTGAGTCAATGACAGATGTACAAGTTCACTAATTAACCAGAACTAAACAACTGATGAAAAAGTTTACAAGTCATTATTACAATATAGAATTAAATCATACCAGTAAAGATTCTTTCCTTGCCAATAGTGTAGGAGCCACACACAATCAGTGTCTTTGGGTTGCTTGCAAGATTATCCAAAGCAAGCTTCACAGTGAATTGGATCACTTCCTCCTGAGGAGGGAAGTCATACTGAGGATCGCAGTAACTGAAAATTGTTGAAAAAAAAACAACAATTAAAGATACCTAAAACTAAATAATAACTACATCAATATTCTCTGAAATTGACCCTTAAACCAAAATTCCCTCAAAAACTGCCCAAGATCATTAAACCTAAACTGGAGACCAGTCTCAATTCTTACTTGTTTGATCTTAGACCCTGGGTTTTGATAGAATGTTGTTTTCTCTCATAGTATTAGGACTGTGTTGTTTTTTTTTGGCATAGCTGTCTAAGCTAGTTTTTTACCTACTTTTTCAACTGATTAAGTTTTGTTAATAATCAGTTTTCAATCATTATGCAGCGAGAAGAAGAATTACTTTTCTGATTGGGTCAATATTTTGACCAGAGGCATCTAGTTGGTTTGTGCTGAAGAGACTTAGATCCAGAGAGGTATCCAGAGGGAAATGTATTCATTATATAAAACTACAAGTCTTCTTAACACTGTTTATCTTTTTTAAAGACTCTTGTTAATCTTTTATCATCTTTTCTATCTTTAATTTGAAGAGGATCAGCAGACTTACGTGGTATCAAGGTACAGGGTGTTAACTTTCAGGTTATGTAAATCTGGGTACAGTTCCATGGCTGAACTTGCACGAAAATCACCAGTGTGGAGGTACACCTTTCCAGTCCTCAGTTTGAAAATGATTAAAACTGCTCCGGGACAACTAAAAAATACAGTGAATATATTGTTGGCAGGATTGTTCTGATCTTTTAAATGTATCAAACTTCTTTCTTAACTCTAGTTTGTATTGGAAAAAAAAATATATATATATATATATTTGAGTCCTCTTCATAAAGTTCCCTGTGATTTTCTTTATTGAACTTTATTAATAACTGATAATGCGGCCACCTCAGTGGATGTAGCTGGCTCTAAAGAAAAGACTATCAGAAAAGAGCAACAAATAGTAGATTCAGCATCATAATTATGCAGTATGTCCACTCGGTTGAAAAAAAATTAAGCCACCTTCTTTGTACCCCCAGAGCTTTTATTTCATCGATTAAAGTAACACTGGTTTTTACTTTAAAGAGGAACCTCTTATGGAAAACTTCTATAGATTTCCAAGATTTTACACTCTATAAACTCACTGATTAGCCTCCAAGAATGTGATCTCTACATTCTCAACAACAGTAGGGGTGTTCAGTGGCAAGCTGTGAATGTACTGACTGTCCACACCAATCTTCCTCTTCACCAAATTTCCCGTTATCTGGAACAAGTAATGAAATAAAGAAATAGTTTTTTAACTTTCCATAAAAAAATGTCAGCATTAGTGAAAGTCTGAAACAGTTTTATCACCAATTTCATTTCAAAGTCATTAACCAGTGATCAGCTGCTTTTACAAATTACATGCCTGCCAATTTAATCTTTACTCCATTTATACAGCTTATATCCCACTTGCTATTAGTGCAAAACCAAATCAGCCTGCATCACCATGCAGTTTGATCTGAGTTTTACTTTGGCTTTAAGATTTCATTAGATTAAAGTTCAACCTGCCTTAGCAGCCACCTGCGAAAGCAACTGCCTGTCTTAAACAGCCAGTTTGAATATGTCCTAAACTGACTTATTTCTATTTTTTGCCTGCCTTTCACAGCCACCTGTGTTAAGCAGCCACTTTTTGTCACTCCCTTGGGTGGCTGCTTAAGACAGGTTTGACTGTATTTCTGACCAAGAAGCGGTGTATATCTTGATCATACCAGGACTTTTCATCCTTATATAACAGAGGCCTATAAAAGGCCTTTTCCCAATCCAAAAATATAGTATTTTTTTCCAATTGTGGTGGAAACTCTTCCCAAAATGCTAGATAAGATGTCCAAAAATGGTTAAAACTCCTGGGAGGAGTGTTTGAAAATTGAAGTCTGGAAAATAAAGAGCAAAATAAATTAGATTTAAGTTAAAAATACCTATTACTATTCAATTTCATTAAGTAGAAACCATCTTTCAATTAATTTTGTTTTCCCAAAATAAACAATTATTGCACATAAATTTCCCAAGTGGAAAGGCCAAGGCCTCTTCCCAATTTTCTGATGAAAAGCCAGTGTGGATCTTATGGGTTAATTAAGCAGTGGTCATGGGATAGGTGTAAGGTGATCATGGGATAAGTGAAAGCTGGTCATGGGATAAGTGTAAGGCGGTCATGGGATAAAAATAAGGTGGACAAGTGCAAGGTAATCATGGGTAAGTGCAAGTAGGTCATGGGATAAGTGCAAGTAGGTCATGGGATAAGTGTGAGCTGGTCATGGGATAAGTGTGAGCTGGTCATGGGATAAGTGTGAGCTGGTCATGGGATAAGTGTGAGCTGGTCATGGGATAAGTGTGAGCTGGTCATGGGATAAGTGTGAGCTGGTCATGGGATAAGTGTAAGCTGGTCATGGGATAAGTGTGAGCTGGTCATGGGATAAGTGTAAGCTGGTCATGGGATAAGTGTGAGCTGGTCATGGGGTAAGTGTAAGCTGGTCATGGGATAAGTGTGAGCTGGTCATGGGATAAGTGTAAGCTGGTCATGCGATAAGTGTAAGCTGGTCATGGGATAAATGTAAGCTGGTCATGGGATAAGTGTAAGGTAGGTCATGGGATAAGTGTAAGGTAGGTCATGAGATAAGTAGGTAGGTCATGGGAATAGTGTAAGGTGGTCATGGGATAAGTGTAAGGTAGGTCATGGGATAAGTGTAAGCTGGTCATGGAATATGTGTAAGCTGGTCATGGGATAAGTGTAAGGTAGGTCACTGGATTAGTGTAAGGCGGTCATGGGTCAAGTAGGTAGGTCATGGGATAAGTGTAAGGTAGGTCATGGGATAAGTAGGTAGGTCATGGGATTAGTGTAAGGTGGTCATGGGATAAGTGTAAGATGGTCATGGGTAAGTGTAAGGTAGGTCATGGGATAAGTAGATAGACCATGGGATTAGTGTAAGGTGGTCATGGGATAAGTGTATGGTTGTCATGGGATAAGTGTAAGGTGGTCATGGGATAAGTGTATGGTGGTCATGGGATAAGTGTAAGGTGGTCATGGGATAAGTGTGAGGTAGATCATGGGATAAGTAGGTAGGTCATGGGATTAGTGTAAGGTGGTCATGGGATTGGGATAAGTGTAAGGTCATCATGGGATTAGTGTAAGGCGGTCATGGGATAAGTAGGTAGGTCATGGGATAAGTGTAAGGTGGTCATGGGATAAGTAGGTAGGTCATGGGATTAGTGTAAGGTGGTCATGGGGTAAGTGTAAGGTGGTCATGGGATAAGTGTAAGGTAGGTCATGGGATAAGTAGGTAGGTCATGGGATTAGTGTAAGGTGGTCATGGGATAAGTGTAAGGTAGGTAATGGGATTAGTGTAAGAACAGAGAGTTTCTAGTTTTTGGATAAACAATTTAATGCCAAGCCATGAGTTTGCTATGAAATGATACTATACTCAACAAAAAAAGAAACCTGACACTGTAACTTTGAATAAGTATGAGGTGCATATTCAAAATCTATATATTTTTGCACCATCCAAAAGAAAATAACCACTGAAACACTTGTTTCATGCACCAAAAATATCAAAATGCATAATTAAGTTCAAAACATGCACAATTTTTATTACATACCACAATTCAATTAGCTTTCAATCGGATTCCAGGAAAATACACCAAATATAAAGTGTCAGGTTTCTATTTTTGTTGAGTATATATTTTACATGACAAAGAAATGTAACCACTGTACCTGGAGATCCCTGAGTCAAATCCTGCTCACAACAGTTGTCATTTATAAAACCACTAAATACCTCCAGCATTTGTCAGATACTTAGTTTGGGTGTAAAAATATTTTGAAATTTTAAATAATTTTTGCAGGGCTTTTTTTCAGTTGATTTTATAGCCGTTATTCGGTCATGTTCCCAATGGCAAAACATATACTTTTTTCCCAATTTGAGAAGAAAAATTCCCAATTGAATCAAAACAAACATTTCTGATGAAAAACAACAGCATCATCACTGCATCTTTTGCTCTTTAAGCCAGGAATTACTGACAATATTAAATATGGATGGCAATGTTTAAAAAAACAGCAGATAACAGTAACACTTCTTATTCCCCAATGATGCTAAAAAAATTACTAATTTCTGGCAAAACGACGATAAATTTCTCAATTCCAGGGGTATGGGTCATATTCCCAAAATGGTGAAAAAAGCCCTGATTTTTGAATAATTTTGAGTGAGGTTATAGTTTTAAACCATACCTTACTGCAGTAGATGGGATTCTTGAAGTGTTTGTTCAGCCCTCCATAGTGGTCATAGTGGAAATGTGAGAGAATGTAAGCTCGGCAGTCAGGGATGTTCCCGTACTTGAAGGCATCAACTGTGAACCATGTCCCTGTAATCACAATGTAACACAGCATTCTACACAGGTATGGTCAGGCAATGGTCTCAAAAAAAAAAATTTAAGAAAATGGAAAAGTTTAGGCAAACAGTATGACATTAGACAAAGAGATGCAGTGCGCCCAGCTTGGATTTCAAAATTAGACCTTCTGTGACCAATAAACTCAAATTAAGGCACTTCTTTCTCAGATCTTTAAGAAGGGGCAGTGTTTTGGTATTCCAATAATATTTAAATAAACAATGATAAATATTGTTAACAAATGATACCTTCTTTTTTAATCACTGATCTGTGACCATAAAATACTTTTAAATTTTACCATCCTAAACATTGAATAATTTTCATGTCACATGCAATTAGAACTTACAAAATAAGCACAACCAGTATGAAGTATTCTTTTCACAAATTTATCACGTAAATCTTTCCATTTTTGTCTTCAGTGTCCTTGACATTTTTTCTAACCAGTGCTTATTATATCTAATGAGTAAAGCATTTGCTATCAGTGCAGACCCAGATCAGCTTTATCAACTAACAGTCGGACAGTCTAACCAGGGTCTACACTGTTCGATATCCAGTTACTAAATTCATTCAGAATTTATTATAAAATTCAGTCACAACTCAAAGTGCATGTTAAAACCTGACAAAATTTAAATAGTTAGGACTCCAACCCAAAGAAATCAATAATTTTTCTTTTTTTTATTTCCCTGACCATTAAGGCTAGGGAAAGCTATGTATGATTTCTGGACATGAGCATGTAAAATCAATACAACATACATTTATAAATGGACTCAAATTGTTTATGATTTTTATACTCGGGAAACAAAGCAGATTAAATTACCAAGAAAATGTACAAAAGAAACATAAAATAATGTAGGCATGCCCAAGAGTCGATTTTAATGTCTGCCTGAAATCGTCAGTCCAGATTAGTTAATTACCTGGTATTTTTTTGTAGAATGGACATTGCTTGTTCTGACTCCTACTGGACACACTAGAAGAATCTGTGCTCTCTGAATCACTGTGATTCCAACCTTGACCTTTGTGACCTCTACCAGCACCCGCTACTGGTTCTGGGTGTGACACTTCCATTCCATTTCCAGTTTTCGTTTCATGTTCAATTTTTACTTTTGGCAGATTATTATTTCTAGCTGCTTTGCCTCTACCCACAAAGTTACTCACTGCAGTTTTACTCTTACTGTACAATAACTTGCTACTAGCCATTAGAATATCCATTGCACTTTTTCTGATCTGTAATACCGTCTTTACTTCCAGATCCTCACTCACTACATTAGATGTCTCAGAAGTTGCTGTATTCATAGTTTGTTTGGCACTTGCTGGATGAGCAAACTTATCTGTATCTGCATCACATCTATTTTGTGTATCACACGGAATATTATCACCCGCACATGTCACCCTATCACAGCCTTCTATCACATCACTGTCAACAATAAAGCCTCCTCCCATTTTAGCAAATGTGTTTTGAGACAGAGTACAGACGTTATCAATATTAAACTCTGGGGTGTGTACTAAACATCGACTATTGTTAAGACTGTTAATTTGGGACGATGAACACTTTGAATGAACACAATTTGTACAATGAACTGACTGAGAGCTATAATGATTATGACAATACCAACAACACTGACTGTGTTGTTGTTGTGAACACATATTGGTGGAAGTATCACTACAGAAATTCTGACAACTGCTGCTCAGATTTTGGCACGATTTATTTTGATGGCAAGTCAATTTTGAACCAGTTTGACTCACAGTGGGTAATTGTCTGCTGCCTGAACTAAAGGCTGATCTGCATGTGTGACATTCAAGCCTCTGAACATTTGCATCTGAGTGACAAGAACATGGTCGGGATATATTACCAGCACCTTTCTGACTTCCCTGAGTAGACCCCTGTGAACACATCGTCTGAGACTCATTAAATTCAGGTGACCAGTTTGCTTGTTCAATCTTTGATAAATAATCTCTGTAAGATTTTTTGTCCTCCAAACAATTATCACAACATTTGACAGGTTTATGTATCTTATTAAACCTGTCATATTCTCCACTACTTTCACTATCAGTCTGAATAATTATAGCAATTTCCTCTGCCTTTTTAAGATTTGGATTAATACAGGAACCTACAGGTTTGTTGTTAGAATCACTGCCAGAATCGTCTTTATCAGATGTCTTTTTATGCTTGGTACATTGCTGAGATGTTTTATTTGTGTTTTTTGTTAAATTTTCTATTTTTGACCTCTTTTCTGGGATTATAGAATCATCTTCAACAACAATCCTTTGATTAGTTTGTGAAATACTATTATCACTGTTGACATCACATTGATTGTTGTCATATTTTGGGTGCTTGCGTTTTAATGGTGAAAGCAGAACCTGTAATTCCATATAAGTGTCCACCTCCGTGCTTTGTGATTCCATATTAGTGTCAACCTCAGCGCTAACATCTTGAGAATTTTCACCTTTGCCCTTAAGTCTTGGGGATGGCCTCCCTTTGCTTTTGAAGTATGAAACTGGAGTGAGTTTTCTTGGTGATGACCTTAAATTTTTGCTAACAGAGAATATATCTCCTTCCTTACGTTGAGGGGAAGAGACTGAATGTTGTCTTCCAGAACCTTTAGCTTTGGTACCGGGTGATTTGGATTTTGCACTCAGTCCTGGAGATGTTCTTATGCTTATTTTTTGCTTTGCATCAGCAACACTTACACTATCACTGCTCTCCTCGCTGTCAGAGTCTTCAAATAACTTATTAACAGTATCAATAACTGATGTTTCTGGATCTGTTTTCCTTTGCAGTGCATTCAACTTCATTTTGGTAGCAAAAAAGCTCTTTAAAACTGGTTGATTTTTCATTGATTCAGTTTCAGTTGTTTTTCCTTTGGGCACATCTTTAACCACACCTGCTGAATTGGCTGTTGTTTTATTTATGTCCTTAAGCAAATTCTGATTTGTTGTTTGGCTTGTATCATGTTGAGTATTTTTCTTTTTCAATGGTACATGAACTGTTTTCAATGCAGTTTTTCCTGACTGAATTTTACTTGGTCCTTCATTAGTTGTTCTCTTTCCAATAATTTCAGACTTTTTAGGTGTTTTTAATGACTCATTATTTATACTTTCAAATAATTCTGGTGACTCTGCCCTGCTTGTATGGTCTTTGATATTGTTTTTTCCACTTGAAGAAACCATTTTCTTGCTATGTCTATCTTTAACTCCAAAAGCAGGTTGTGTTAATGTATTTTTCAAAATTTCCCAGTCAGTGCTACTGTTTGAATCGGATGGGGATAATTCATCAGACAGTCTTTGAATGGCACTGGCTTTCACTGGCTTCGCCATCAAAATATCCTCTGATCCACTTTCATCCTCATTATCACTGGTTAATGCAGCATTCTGCTTCCCATTTTCATCTCCACTTTCAAAGATGTCATCATTCTCATTATTGTTTTCTTCAACAGTTTTACATTCATCATCTGATGCAAGGGCATCATTGATCATATCAGTTATACTTCTCGATTCATCTAGTAGATCATTTATATCCTGAACACTTTTGGAACTATCATCTAGTAAATCTATAGTGTTTACTTTGATAACTGCATCATCATCTAAATTAGCTTCATTAAAGTGTGGGTTGTCACATTCTGTAATATCATCATCGTCAGAGCTCATATCATCAATGCTTTTTGTTTCTGATTTCAGCTTTTTACGGGTAACATTCTTACCAAATCCTTTAAGCAAGTTCTTGTTTTTATCACAACTTGACTTGTTTGGATTTCTGATATTACTTTTTCCTTTAGCTGCACCGATCTCTTTATCCTTTTTACAGATATCTGACCTGGTAGCTCGAGCTGACTGTGCTTTACTGACTGGTTCTCCATCAATACTACCACCTCCATCAATACTATCACCATTTGACCTTTGACTTGTGTCAGAGCTGGAATCCAGCTCTATAACACAATCTACATTACTGCCTGGCACCCAGAGTTTTGTTTTTGAATCTCCAGCATCAAAACAAAGCTTTGCTTTAGCACCTTCCACGTTGCCTGAAAAAAAGCAAGAAGCATGTCAACAAGACTTATTATTTTCAATGTACATGTTGTATTTAACTATTTTTGCATTATATATTTTTACCTACTGGTTTCTTTATTGTTCTAAATAAAAATAAAGTTAAAAAGTTAAAGTTAAAAATAAGAATAAAACTTTATTTAAATTTAGAACAATGAAGAAACCAGTAGATAAAAAATATATAATGCAAAAATAGTGAACGAATGAATGAATGAATGAATGAATGAATGAATGAATGAATGAATGAATGAATAGAGGGTAACCCAATTAGTCAAAATAACTAATCTCCCTGGGGCCCTCTTAATAAGTACATACATATATTCAGTAGTACCAAAACATAGAAACAACAATGATATGCAAAATACAAACAGACATGAAAAATTATTAAATCAATATACATATATAAAGTAATCGATAAAAGTTAAGAACATGATCAATCAAGTTTAACATAAATCATCAAAATAATCATAATCAAAATGTTTTACAGTCAATGTATAAAGAGTTTTATTGATTGTTATAAAAACTAGAATGTTGTGTTCCGCGGAACACATGTGTCGCCTGCATGGAAAAAGTTGAAATGTGGGCCTATTTTTAATCATATATAATAAAAATATTTTATTTAAGTTGATTTCAATACTAGACCACAGAACACATGTGTCATCTAAATTGCATTTAAAAGGGGAATAACTATAATAATGGTGAAACCCGAGTTATCATCTTCAAAAATTGGTTTGTGCAAGCAGATGAGTTTTTCAAAGTATAAAGTGAATTGAACAAGTACTTTCCATTTTACAGGCAACACTAAGTTTCATGTGAAAGTTGCATTTGAAAGGGACATAACTCAAAAAATATTCAAACAGGAGTTATAATTTTTGTAGTTGTCGATCGCACTGTTCATGTTGATGATACAATCCAAGTATTCAATGAATAGGGCAAGTACTTTCAAATTATACGCAACATTAAGTTTCATGTGAAATTTTAATTTGAAAAAAAAAAGTCAAACAGGAGTTATGATTCTTGTTGTAACCCATGTTGTTGTTCATGAAGATGATATATTCGATGAGTGAATAGGAGTTTAAGGTTAAAGTTGCATTTGAAAGGGGCATAACTAAAAAAATATTGAAACTGGAGTTATCATTCTTCTCGTCACAGATGGCATTGTTCATGCTGATGATATATTCCAAGTACAAAGTGAATAGGACAAGTACTTTCAAAGTTATAGGCAACATTAAGTTTCAGATTAAAGTTGCATTTGAAAGGGGCATTACTCAAAAAATATTGAAACTGGAGTTATCATTCTTGTCGTCACAGATGGCATTGTTGATGCTGATGATATATTCCAAGTATGAAGTGAATAGGACAAGTACTTTCAAAGTTATAGGTAACATTAAGTTTCAGATAAAAGTTGCATTTGAAAGGGGCATAACTCAAAAAATATTGAAACTGGAGTTATCATTCTTGTTGTCACAGATGGCATTGTTCATGCTGATGATATATTCCTAGTACAAAGTGAATAGGACAAGTACTTTCAAAGTTATAGGCAACATTAAGTTTCAGATTCAAGTTGCATTTCAAAGGGGCATAACTCAAAAAATATTGAAACTGGAGTTATCATTCTTGTCGTCACAGATGGCATTGTTGATGCTGATGATATATTCCAAGTATGAAGTGAATAGGACAAGTACTTTCAAAGTTATAGGCAACATTAAGTTTCAGATTAAATTTGCATGAGAAAGGGGCATAACTCAAAAAATATTGAAACTGGAGTTATCATTCTTCTCGTCACAGATGGCATTGTTCATGCTGATGATATATTCCAAGTATGAAGTGAATAGGACAAGTACTTTCAAAGTTATAGGCAACATTAAGTTTCAGATTAAAGTTGCATGAGAAAGGGGCATAACTCAAAAAATATTGAAACTGGAGTTATCATTCTTGTCGTCACAGATGGCATTGTTCATGCTGATGATATATTCCAAGTATGAAGTGAATAGGCCAAGTTCTTTCAAAGTTATAGGCAACATTAAGTTTCAGATTAAAGTTGGGGGACTACCGGACGACGGCACCGACGACGGCGCCGATGACGACAATGCCACCGGACAATAGCATCCCTATGTGTCTACCTGCTATCGCAGGCGACACAAAAATGGTGTGCGGTTTTTGGAAGTACGTATCATAGTTAGTTCTGCTTTATCCAATTTGTTAGGTTAATGGTAAACTGATTGTTTTACTTAATCTTATGTCTGGTATACTATTCCAAATCCTGGATCCAGAGTAAGACATACTTTCCTTGAATAATTCTGTTCTTGGTCGCAGTACTTTAAAATCTGTAGAGTTGGAATTTCTTATATTGAAACCAGATGACTCCCTATATTGGTACATATCTTGTATGTATTCAGGTACAAGTTTATTATGCACTTTAAACATAAATTTGGCTTTCTGAAGTACAATACTCTGGTGAATAGTAAGAGAATTAATTTTGTTCATGGCATCCTTAAAACTTACATATTCTGGTCCAAATATTGTTTTGCATGCTCTTTTTTGTAACGAGAGTAGTTTATTTAAGTTATTTCCTCCAGTGCCTCCCCAAATAACATTACAAATGTCTAAATGCGGTTGTATATAAGCTTTATAATAAATTATTCTACTGTTTAAGGGTATAAAGTATTTTATTTTAGATAAAAGCCATATATTTGAGGCTATTTTTCTTTTTATACTATTAACATGGACATCCCATTTAAGATTATCTTGTATAAGTACGCCTAACAGTTTATCTCCTGTTTTAGTTTTAAACTGACATTTTTATATTAACATATAGTTAATACAACATGTACAATGAAAATAATAAGTCTTTTTGCAACTAGTTTTGAGTATTGTTTGAAAGTTTGAAAGAAGCACAAGAACCAAGTGTCCGAACATCCCTCACCTAAAAACACAGTCTGAAGTTTGGGATCTAAATTAGAAACATACTATCGGTTTCTAATTAAGATCCCAAACTTCTGTGTTTTAAGGTAAGGGATATTGGGATATTTGGTTCTAGTGATGATATATGAAAACATTTTTCATCACGATCAGTGATAATCATAATAAATAATAAAGCTTCTGTAACAATAATAAAGTTTGCATTTCATCTGACTAAGGTACATCATATCTCAGCATAGATAACATAGTTTCTAAATTTTTGAAGATAACACAAAGACAAACATTCGGACAAAATTTGTTATTAACATTTTGGCAGCCAGTGTGGCATTAAATGTAACTAAATATCTGTTTGCAACATGTCAAGCCCGCTTTCTCATGACATTTGACTCATACTGGGACGTTTGAGATGGCAACCTGGGTTTTATGTGACACTCTGTCTCACTATGGTTAACATTAATGCCAAATACAAACAAGATTGCTAAATTGATGTTAAAAGTTGTGGGCTGCAAAAATCTGAACAGACGCACTAACAGAAGCAAGCACTAATGAATGCAGGCACATACAGGTTAACACACACACTGAACTGCCATGGGACGAAGCTCACTGCAAGCAGGCTGGACAAAAATGAAGTTCTGACAACTAAGGAGAGCACACCACAAACAGGATCAACAAAAATGAAGTTCTGATCTTGTGAAATAGTGTTTGTATCCTGAGTACCATTTTGTACAAGATTTCATCAAGATCAACATTCTTAGCAAATCTGATAAATTAAATGGTTTTGTGAATTTTTTAGCTAGTGAGATGTTTTTGACTACGGATGACCCTGTTATTGTCAAGACAAACATTTAAATGCAAGCTGGATGCTAACTACATGTAAAGTGTGGACTCCAGGAACAAAACTAGATGGGTGTTCAGTTGAACATCTGTGTTGCCCTCAGATACTTAATCAAACTAACAAGACACCTTCAAAAACAACAGCTTGGAAGGGCATAGTATAGAAGGACAGTTTGAAATGTGGCCATGGTCTTAAGACTCTGGCTAAATCACAACCTGTTGTCATATGAAATAAAGTTGAAGGTTTTGATGAGATTTATTATGAAACTGCAAAGTTATAGCCAACATCAAGTTTACTTGACGAAATCCAAGTACAACTAGATCAAGTTGTTTCCATCACAAGCTCCTCAGCAATGTATAATATTATGCAAACTCTTTCTGTTAGCATGGCAACAAAAGTTCTGTACTAACTTTAAATATCTTAAAAAAAATTTTACTAGTCAAGAGACCAATATAAGTATTAACACTTGAGCATTTTTATTCAATGCCACCTGTGAAATCAAATCAAATGTTAATTTATAACATAAGTCAAGTTGATCTGCAATAGAACATATATTGACAGTTATAACACATGTAAACTTTGCGATTTTTTTTGTAAAGGGAGGTAACTGAGATATATAGAGTTCAGTATCCTGAAAGAATGTAGGCCATACACAAACTTGAAGCAAAATGTTTGTATTTACCAGTATCTCTTCCATCAGCAGTTTCACTCTTCCTCCTGGACCGTGCAATCTGTGTGTGCCGGAACTTCTTGTAGTGGCTCCCTATCTCACTTTTACATTCCAAACCAAGTAAACACTCTGAAATGATATTCATACATCAATACAGCTTGTTTAAACACTTAACACTTCTATGAGGAGCATTTTTCACTATTGAGAATGTTTGAACAGTGTTAACCCAGATTAGCATCCTCTCAGTCTATTTAATGTCTACACAGTTTGCTTTTAAGGTCATAAATTTCTACTTAACATTCCTATGTACAATGAAACGACAAGCTCAAATTTATTAAATGACGAGTCTTTGACATAAATTCAGCAGATGTGTAATGGACTAAAATGAAGTGAATAGGACAAGTACTTCCAAAGTTATAGGCAACATTAGGTTTCATGTTAAAGTTGGGGGACTACCGGACAACGACGATGACGTCGTCGGACAATAGGATCCCTATGTGTCTACCTGCTTTCGCAGGTGACACAATAAATCAATCCACAGATGCCATATTAGTTCTTTAAAGCCAGTTTTGGAATCCAGTTCTTGAATTGAAAACAAGTTTTTTTCTAGTTGGATGGAAATTATATACTACTTGCCTCAAGATGATAAACAGTTATAATTCAAGGGGTAGAAATTTAAAACAATAAAGCTTAACTTGCAGAATGTTATATATAAGAGCTTCAAAATGAAACAGGCTTATGTGAAAAGACTATCATTGCTTTAATTTTGCCATGATCTCTTGTCATTGATAGTTGAACTAACACAGATCTGTGTTAGTGATTTCTTACCATTTTTGCTAGAGTATGGAACAACAATACACTGGTCGACATGCCAGCTGGGCGTCTCTATCTTACTAAGTATAGAGAATGGCATCTGACAGATAGGACATCTCCCTGATCTGTAAAATATAACAGCACAGTATTAGTTTGATATCTCCCTGATCTGTAAAATATTACATCAAAATATTAGTCTGACTGACACAGCCGGTCATTATTAACCCTTGACTTCTTAGACACAGCTTTACTGCATGGGCCAACACTGAAGATCCAGATCAGTGGCACATCTGTGCCATCTGATTAGGACCTGCACTGTGCTTTATGAGTTAATGGGATTTTTCTGACCAAAAGTGTACAGTGCAAATCCTGATCAGAGAGCTCAGATGTACCTGCTGATCTGGATCTACTCTGGTTGGACATGCGATAAAATGTGTATATATAGTAAAGGATTAAAACTCTGTCATAGTAATCCGTGGAAGCAGGAAAACATGCTGGCTTTTGAGTATGTCCCTTTATCAAACAAAACATTTTCATCACAAGCTTTCTTATTTAACACTTGTAGATCCAGATCATCCTGCATCTACACTTATCACTTATAGTTTCATTAGCAAGAAGCTAACATCATAGGTTTGGATGTGCAGACTGATCTGGCACTGGTCACAAAGGTGATTAGAGGGTTAATTGAAAACAAAGATAAATAATAACTCATAAATCACTACAACAGCTTATATCCCATCTGAGACCAGTGTAGATCCAGATCAGCCCTAATATTAATGCAGTCTGTTCAGGATCTACACTGTTAGATTTATTAGATTATTTCTGACCAGGAAGTGACCAGGAAATGTAGATCCGAATGCACTGATACAGCGTTTTTCTCCCAAAGGGGAAAGGTTCCCCTTCCCCTACAATTGGGAAATTTTCGCATCGTAAAATCTTGAAATTGGGAAAAAAACAGTCGCTAAATAAGCCAAATGGGATTTTTTCTTAATTAATGTAAATAAACACTAGGTGTTTTATTCAGCTTCACTAAGCATCATAAGGTCTGGTTCCTTAACAGGAAAGCCTTTAGTAATGTAACTGTTATGCCAATCCAATAACTGCCTGTCTATGGAAAAATAATTTCCATTGGCAGAAAAGTTTCTTTGAGGTTGCAATTAATGTGAAATGAATCTGATGAATCTGCATTTGAAATTATAATGGAAGGAGGTGTGGGGGCTGGATTCAGTTTCAGGTTGAGGCAATGTGTCTTTGTGCTACAGCTAGCTCAAGGATAGCTTCTGAGTGGGAATCAGTTTGGTTTCCAAATATGTCAGAAGTCTGGATTCAAGTCCGATTTACGGGCGAAAGTACAGGAGGTTGCTTAATACCGGTACCTACAATCATTGGTTTAAATCGCCCAGACTCGGGACTCGTCGCCAATGGCATGGGATCGGTCGATATATACTAAAAATCTCGCAACAAAAGAGTGCCAGTGTTCGTATTTAACGGCTTCCTTTGAATAATTGCTCATTCTAAACGTTGTTGTGAAGTTTGTAAACTACTTTCAGTTTCTGGAGACTGGGCTTTGCACTTCAATTTTATCCGTAAGAAATAGTCAACTTGCAATTATTGACTGTAAACAAGTCTGAAAACAGGACGTGTATAAAACGCGGACCGGATCAAAGACTGTTTCACTCCACATGTCTGTACTTTATTTAATGATAACGACTGAGTAAGAGTCTAACCGGATTGTTGATATGAGTTACTCCCCTTTTTACGGTACGGTTTGTTTACGCTGAATGACATTTCTTGCTAAGAACTCTTTTTTCAATTGGGAAACGGCACTGTTTGTTGTTGGAAACATTAGCTTTGGGGATCGGGAAAGCCCAGTACTTTGAATTGGGAAGACTCCGGTCAGCTCTGAGAATGGTACTGTTTTGCGGTGGTAGTTAAAGACGGGAAAAAAAACGCTGCTGATATAATTATAGACTCATCCAGGCAAGATTGAATGGATGTGTAGGCTGCTATGGATCTACACCACTCACTGTTCGTTGGGATGTTTTACATTGAATGGATTTATCAATGAATAAAGTACAAAATTAAATATAACTCACCTTTAACTTCAAAAGAAAGATTCTACTGTCACCAAGTCAACTTTGTTGTTTTATATTCAATATTCAATGTACAAGTGTACAGATAACAGTATGAGTGTAACAACCCAAATTCTTATCTATATTACATTTACAACACTTCAGAACAAGGTGGTTACCAAAGTCCAAACTGCATGAATTATTTGCATACATGAAGTAAGTTTTGTTATCTTTGAGTATACTGATTTTTAGTGGAGTCAGCAAGTCCAGACCAACATGCTACGGAGTAACTTTGAAACAGGAAGATAAATACCTTGGATATATTTAGCAATGTCTGTAATACCTGTCTACACTATGTTTACTATCCGGGGTTGCCTCAACTTTCAGCTCTGTCTTCACTTTATTTTTCTTTGGATTTGTTTTGGTCTTGGGCTGGTACTTGGTTCCTTCATTCTTGATGACCGGCTTCACATCAATGTGAGAGGAACCAGCAGCAGCAATATTTTTAGCCTGGGTTCGTTTATTAGGTTGCACTTTGGATTTGACCTTATTTTCAACTTTTGATTTAGGCTTACTGCTAGGTTGTCTGGTTTGTGTCGACTTTTTCTGAAAAAATAAAGACAACAATTCTTAACTGACTAATGAGACAAGTCTTCACATTTGGTAACGGTAGCCACATCTATTCTTATGTTACTGATTAGACACCAAAAATTTAGTTGCTAAATAAACAAAGAAACAACATGCACCATGACATATAACTAGAATGGCAACGAGTAGTAAATTGGTACTCAAGTACTTGGGATAATCTACTATCGAGTACTCAAGTACTTGAAAAACTATTAATTATGAACCACATACTCCATATAAATTAAGATAAATGAAAAAAAAATAATTTTTTTTTGTGTGTTTTGTTATTTTTGTTATATTTTAAAAAGAACTCAATAAAAGTAACCAAGTTACAGCACACATATCTGAGAAAAAAAATGCACATATGCTGTGGTCAGAATAATATCATGTCATTAAATAATAAAATCAATAAATCAAACTGCATAGTTGGCTCAAGTGACGTCTTAACTACATTGTGAACATTTAACAGATTTTTTTTCTGCTGCCCATTTGAAGTAATCCACGCAGGTATGTTGTCGATATGATGGGATTGTTTGAATTCGATGTTTACTTAATAAGTATCTTTAATGAACATCAATGCTGTTTTAAGTTTTTATTACATTAACATTCATAGATAGGTTTGTGACGTTCACTAGTCAAAAAGTCAAGATTACTCCTTAAATACATCTTAATCAATCACTGATTTTAGTGAACGGTCCAGAATTTCTCTTTAGAAGCGTCAAAATAATTGGCAAACAATAGATATGTTCTATCAAAACATTTGATAACTTAATTCCAGTTTGTGGGCAAATATGTTGCAGAATGAATTTCATCACTGCATGGTGAGAAAATATGTTGATGGTCCAGACAGTATTGTCAACAGAATAGTCACCAAGTAAGCCATGGGTCCCATGCTGCATTTTTTTCTCACCATCTGACATTTCAACATTCATATTGGCTTATAAAACACAGCTACATTTCTTCAAAACAAGTGATGACTAAAACTTTTTTCCCCACATACATGTACCCTTATTTACAATCCAAAGTTTCCAAATTTTTAACATGCATTGAAACTAAGCCTTCATTAAAACTGACCATTAAATCAAATTTTAAGGCTTTTCAGTGGTTTTGGAGATCAATCATAACCACAATTTGAATGATTAGATAAACAATATATAAAAGATAAGAATTTGTTAAAATAGGTTAATTGCATATTTATTAATATCATGTATATCTGACACAATAGAAACATTAGCTTTTTTTGGAACAAAACGATGACAAGTATGGTTAATAAAACATTTTAAATTTTCAGCCCAACATAACAGAGGCCGGCATAAGGCCACTTCCCAATACAAAAATATAGTATTTTTCCCCAACTGTGACAGAGACTTTTCCCAAAATGCTAATTAAGATGTTCTGAATTTGATCAAATTCCTCTGAGGGGAGTTCGAAAATTGAAGTCTGAAAATAAACTGCTTTGAAAATTTTAATTTCAGTTAAAATACTTAATACTATTCAAATTAATAAACTAGTACCCATCTTTCAATGAATTTTGTTTTCCCAAAATAAACAATTATCGCACATAAATTTCCGAATTTCAAAGGCTAGGACCTCTTCCCAATTTTCTGATGAAAAGTCATGTGGATCATCAGAACTAAAACTAAGAAATTGTTTAAAATGTTACTTACATTCCCACTTAGCCACTGGCTTTTTTATAAATAGTAACTTGGTAGAAAATTCCATTGCTAAAATTAGAATGATTGTTTTCCAAAAAAATTGTGCGCTATTTATACTTTTGAAGGTTTGCATTAATATTGGTTTTTTTAAGTTTTCAACAACATTTTAATGCATATTTCAATAAACACTTGATCTATAACCTAGATTATGCTCTGTTAGACTACATGCAAGTGTTTGGAATGAAAAAAAAAAGAGAAAAAATTAACAAGATATCAGGTCCATACCTCTTGTACTGCTTTACTAATTTTGTTGGTTTAGATTTTAAAAAAAAACTTTGTAATTTGTTAATTTAAAATTAAAAAGAGTAACTGCAGATTTTCCTATGTTTAAAGTTTTTGTTAAAATTGATTAGTCAGTAATTTCTGGACCGATTTTGATCAGATGAAGAGCATCCTACACCTGTAATAAAGCATTTTCACCGACATTTAACCTCCAATATCAATCGGCTGCCATGAGAAATAAGCAAAAACCTACCAGAAGTGAGTTATTTAGGTGTGTGCAGGACATTCTAAAGTCAAGTGTCTAACCACCCTGATAATCTTAATAATTCACAAATCCCATAATTTATTTCTAGGTAGTTGTAAAACTTATTCAGTACAGGTAACAAGTCATTCAATAGAGACATCATACCATATAGAGTCCGATCAATATAGACAGCGGCTGTATCAACAAAGCTTTTAGTTATCAAATTTGGAGAGGAAACAATGAAATTTGGGAGAAAACTTTTTAATAAAATACTCGTCTCTGAAAACGTTCTTTTGGTTAAATTTTCGTCAGGGCTCTCACTAGAGGGAGACTCGGGAGAAGTGGTCTCCCAAAAGTGATCAGAATTCTCCCGTTTATGAGCTATTGGAGAAGTCATTTTATATAGACTATATAGGGAAAGAATGCAGTTGACTGCAAACTTCTCCATTAAAATTATGACAAAACTTCTCCCTGGTTTGCATGTCTAGCGAGAGCCCTGTTTATTCTCTAAAAAGAGGTTTTAGAGAATGTAGGGAGCTACAATTGACTGATTGATGAGTTGGAGATCAAAATCAAATGGGCACTTGATGAGTGTATTGGAATAAATGCTTGCATTATGTGAAGATGCTAACAGAAAGCATGTAATTTAAATTAATGCAGATATTTTCTTATTATATTTTTGTTTGTGACCACCCACGAAGAAACTATAACAAGCTCCATGAACAAGAGCTGTCCGAGAAGACAGCGCACTCAACTATTAGAATCATTCGAAATAAATGCAATTTAAAGATTAACATTTTCCTCCATATAAACACATTTTTACACGTGTGTGACTTGTGTAGATACAGATCAGCAGGCACATCCGTGATCTGCACTGATTGCATTTTGGTCACAAATAACCAATCCTAAAGCGAACAGTGCAGATCCTGATCAGACAGCATGGATGTGCCGTCTGATCTGGATCTTAACTGTTTGCCCCACACTAAAGGTGTGTCTATGGAGGAAAGGGTTAAAAGAACAACAAATATGGCAATAGGAAAAGTACTTTCAAAGTTATAGGCAACATAAAGTTTCATATGAAAGTTGGGGGACTACCAGATGAAGTCGCCGCACAATAGGATCCCTATGTGTCTACCTGCTATCGCAGGCAAATAAAACTATATTTGTTGTTTTGCTTTTATATCTGGACAGTCAGATGATAACAATTTATTTAAGGCTTATGTTAAACCCAGAGCACAGTACTTGTCACATTTATATACACATAGCACCTGCAAAGTGCTATACCAATAAACTGATGAGGTGTCATGGTCACACTAAGATCTGTGGTTGTTTTATGACAGGTAGCCCCTAGTCTTAAACCAAGATTCCTGCTGTTAGGTAACTGTAGTAATGTTTTCTTTTGAGCCACAAGTTAAAAAAAATATGCAAATTTAATTTAAAAAAAAAAAAATAACAACAAAAAGATTTCAATAAGAGTTTGTTATTTAATTGTAATAGAAATTTGAGGGTAATATAAAATCATATTTATTTGAATTAGTATTTTATATGAATGTTTGTCTCTTTAATTTTGTTAGATATGTATGTTTATTCTTATATGATTCAGTGTAGACTCAGATCAGCATAAACATCTTCAAAGTATGATCAATCATTTTATAAAATCTAGAAACAACACTTAGATCTTCGCCAAAGGGATGAAAAACTGCCAGTTATCCGGTCTGGTGAAAAAAAATTTCTGCCAGACCGAAAAAGAATTTGCCAGACCGAAACAAAAACAATTATATTTTTCTTTAAACTATCTTATTTCACTATATTTATGCTACACATACATTGGAGCCAATTAAATAGCTCTATTTTCACTTTAACCCACACACATGTTACAAAACAACAATACAGATTATTAAATCTATTTTTTATTCTTGAAAAAATGACAAAAATAAATATGGCAAGGTCTTTCTGTGTTAGATGATATAAATTTGCCTTGGCACTCCCACTTACAGGGGGTCCAACGTATTTGGTTTTTGCGGAAAAGTAAGTGAGGGACATGTTCTGTGCAGAACAAAATGGCGGAATATTTCGTTATTTTGTGCATTTCAGGAGATATTTTGACCTGGTAAGTAGGTTTATATCACTGTTATCGTAATATAAATACGCCTACCCGGAGGCCAGACATGTAAGCTTCACTCGGTTTTTTAACCTATGTTTCTAGAGGCCTTAACAAAAAAGTTATTGAATGTATTAATTGAACAATTGTTTGTTTACAAAGTGAAAATAGAAAATTGCATGACTTGAAACTGCGTTTTTAGTCAAAATATACCGTGCTTGGACCTATTTTAGCTTAATTAACACCGATTTCTTGCATATATTTCTTTACGACGGCTTTTGCACTTTACATGGGTACTTAATGACCAATTTTTTAAAGTTCAAACACCTTAAATGTTTGCCGTGGAAGTGGTAAGCATTGTTTTGTTCGGTGCAGAATCTGAATAACAAACTTGAATGCGTTAATATAAGTGTAAGTAAGACAAGAGCTGGTAACTAATGTTAATAGACGATTCTATAAAATAAGTTTTACACGATTACTCCCCCTGAATTCTCTCTACGTCCGCCATTACACCACTGCAGATCTGAGAAAACATTACTTCAACAACATGCCTAGTTACAATTAATCCTTTATAAATATATTCATTAAAATGATTGAAGGATCAGCTGTGTGTTGCTGAATTGATAGACACAGGAAGGATTGTAATAAGAATTTTAAAATCACTAATTTTTACATATTGAACGTAATTTGTCTTAAAAAATATACCCACAATATAGCTATTAAGTAAACCATATTTTAGTTCTTATTTAAAAAAGGATAATGTTAATACTGGATTTCGATCATTTTTCTGCATATATTTAACGGGGACAAGTGTACGTGATAAATAAAATATTAACTTGTTTAAAATTACGCTGATTCAGCGGTAATTATTATGCTTTCAAGGTTGAATTACACCAAATCACGCTGTATCCCTCCGTGGTCCAATTGAATGAAGTCCGTTTTAATAATATGCTATTTTTCCTCATCATCTGGGGGCCTCTTAACTGTTAGAAATCGGCCTGTTTGTGGCTTGTTTGCAGAAATAACATATCAGGAAAATAAATGAAAGTAAAATCATGCCTACCGGGTATATCTCGTTTGGTAGAGGCGAACTAGTTCCGGATCAGCGGATGTATATTTTTGGCACCGTATTTGCGATACCGCGTTTAAAAAAGGGTCTGTCCGGTTAGAGATCAGTTATTTTCTTACAAGTAAGTTAACCCCCTATTTCCTGTGTGTTTTTGAATAGATGAAATGTTTGTTTAAACATATTTTATTGCCATAAATAGCATACAATATACATGCAGTTCGATATGAAGAAATAATCTATTTACGCAAATGGGTCAGGCCACGAGTTATACCAACATCAGCAGACGGCCTTTCCCATCTCGTTACATTAAAATTATGCAATACCAGGCGAGAAGTAATTATTTAAAGAGAAAAACGATAGCTACAAATTATTTGACAATGAGGTGGTAACTATACAATTTCTAGATGAAATGTAGATCTTCACGGAAATATATGGTTGTCTAGAAATTAAGATGACAGAAATCATGTTAAATGTACATTGAATATTGAGAATTTAACATTGAGGTCTATGGGAATTGGATTTACCTTGGTTCAACCTTCAAACAAACAACAACAACAAACATTGTTGTAAAGTAACAGACAAGTAAAATATAACAGCGAATTCTAAAATTTTCTGAAAAGTGAAATGCGAACAGTTTTTTTCCAAATGCAGCATACACAACTCTCTGTTGGAATAGAGTAAAAAGTGAATGCAAACATGAAACCTCATATGTGGTTTTACAATCAAAATTATAAATAACAACAACAACAAAACAGTGATCAAAAGATCATTTTGTTCTCGTTTTTTTGCGCGAAATTAACTGTTTTCTGGCAAATGGTTTCTCCGCTTATTTCGGAAGATAGAAAATGGGCTGTTTCAAAAAAATGGCTGGAAAAGTGAAAAAATAATGAAAAATTAAAGTTCGTTCAAATTCAAAACTTGTTATTCTGAATTTTTTGCTTATTAAAACTGAGTAAAAAACTGAAAGATTTTTGAAATCGGTCAACTGGTTGCTGAGATATTGTCATTTGAAAAATGGCAAGTGAAGTGAAAAAAATGTAAAGAATTTAAGTTCTTAAAAAGTCCAAACTGGTTGGTCCATATGTTTGTACAGTCTTTTCAATGATCAAAATCAATCAAGTTATACCCATATGTGGCAGAATAAAAAAATTATGGAGCTTTATTGACCTATATTAAAAAAATCAAAGAATTTTAATTTATGTGCTTAAAATACAAGTATTACTGTTTCTTATTATTTAAATGTGTATTTCTGTTCAAATACATGTTGAAGCATCAAATATAAGTGCTTTAGAACTTGTGGTATCGCATAAAGATAAAAAATTCATATTGTTAAAAAAGGGTGTCACACTCCTGACAACCATATAAGTGCAGTGTACTCAAAAATGTTTCACTAAGGCCATTCCTGTTTGTCACAATTTAACAAAACATGACATAGACTTCTAGGAAAAACCATTCTCTTGTTTTCATGTAAAGGATATGTTGACAGAATATTGCAATATGTGCATAATGTCACACTCCTGACAAATTTAGCTGACATCCCCTGAAGGGAGCTGCAGACAAATATAATTTCAATAGAGGTGATAATATTATAATTATTGCATCTAGAAACATGACACATCATGATACACAAAACATTTCTTATGTACTATTAATCTTAAAAGTCCTATTAATTTATAAAGCAAAGAGGTATTGATTTTCTTGAGGTATTTTCTAATCTACCACGCTTGACTTAATAGCATATATTTTGATTACTTTAAGTATAATATGCTTAATTTTATCATTATTTGATGCCTAATAAATGCACCTTTAACTAAAACAACACTAAAACTTGTCTTTACTCAAGCTTTCTGTAAAATAATTGTCTGAACAAATGTGATTTTGAAAAGTGTCACACTTTTTTGTCACACTCCTGACATTTTTTGCCCTTTATTTTAGAATATTTTTTTAACGGATGGTGCTATTTTGATGAAACTTTACAAATCTTTAAAGGGCATGATGAGATACCTCTGCAAAGTAGGAAAATGGAAGTAACTGTTTGTAATACATTTTTATACCAGGAAAACCAAAACCAGCCATTTTTTTTGAAACAGCCCAAATACGTGTTTTACATAAATATAAATTAAATATAAAGACAGTTTCTCGACTTTGTCAAAACTAAACAAATTCATACACAAGTTAATGAATTAATTAAAACTTCCACATGAATCCTCATTATGAAAAAAATATAATATTCAGCAAGATAACTTAGATAAAAAGCAAACAATGCAAAATTTAGTTTTCAGAGAAATATATTTGACACTGTCTCTATCAGCGGGGATTTTTAGAGTGAGAATCAAGCTAAGATGATACGATATATAAAAATATAGAGATTATAAAACATAATTAAATATTCACATTTAAAACAATTTTCTACCGTTTTTGGCAAATATATATGTCCAGGGCTGACTGCAATACTGTTCTTTTCTATTAAGAAATATGAAGCAGATAGAATAATTTCGCACTCTGCCCTCGAAATATCATACTGCCTCTATCATCAGAAGATGAAAATTTATCATAAATCATACATAATTAGTTCTATTACATATAATATATTTATATAATGAATAATTATAGTGGCATTTCTTAAATTTCAAATTTTAACATAGTTAAATTATAAGAATATAGGTTGTCATTATCATTGTGTGGTTTTCTGCAGATATAAATTGAATATTCGTACGTTGTCGCTCTCATTACGTAATTACAATAGACATAAATTAGCCTAATTCTCTTGAAAAAAAAACAATAAAAACTTGTTATTAAATATCAAAAATATAATATAATATTAAAACAAGTTATAACAGCATTATTAATATATGCAGTTTGAGCTTTTCAAAGTTTTGATACAAAACTACATAGCGTTTTCTATATAACTTATAAGACTTTCAGGAAATCTGCAGTGGTGTAATGGCGGACAGGTCACGTGACAAACAAGATGGCGGCGGTCTAATTATTAGAAATAGAATTGTCTATAATCAAAACAAAAGCCAATCTGTTACCCAAAGACGAATGTCTCTCGTATTTGTTATGCAAAATTACCTACCACATACACTTGTATATAAGTCTGCCTCTTGATGTGTGTTCATTACATTATTACTTTTTAGTAGTACTATAGTACTAAAATAGTACTTAGTAGTACTATAAATATATAGGTGCACCTTTATATGTAAATGGTAATGGCATCGTTACATACGTCTATTTTATTTCAGATCGAGACAATTCACGATGCCAAGATATAAGAAGAAGTCTCATCTGCATTTTGAGAAGAGGGACACAAAACGGACAATTTGAGGCGCTCCATATAAACGTTTGAAGCGTATTTGCGGCACAACCACACCAAAAATGATGATTGTTTACTTGACTTGATATGTTAAAATAAATGAAGTACTATTTGGGTCAAAAGTAACATTGTACTAGCCGTTATGTGTATTAAATATATGTATATTTAATTAAAAGGTTCGCTTTTATATTTAGAGTCGCAACTCCATATTTCAAGGTGCAGGTCAAAATAAAGAGTTGCTCCTATATGTCCAAACAATGAAATAGAGGTGTTCTCTGAATTTAGAGAGGTCACCTCTACACCTGGGATTAGAAATAGAGATGTAGTGTACATCTATATTTAGAGGTGCGCAGTTATTTTTGGGACTACCAGTACAGGTACAGCTGTCAAAAGTCTTGTCCGGTATGGTTTTCTATAATATATTTAGAAAGCGTGAAATCTATATTCCACGTTGCTCTACAGACATGAATTTGGTATCATAGAAAAAGAGGAAATTTTTATGCATTAATGAAAAAAGAATTTAAGAATTTGAGCCACTACTGCTGGTAGAGTAATGTGTTTAAAATTTGCATGCAAAAAATTTCAATCTTCCTACCGGACAAGACTTTTGTCCATTAGCATATATAGATAAGAACATACGTATGTTTGGATAACAAATCGGCTTTTGTTTTGACTATTAACATTTGTTACCGGCTCTTGTCTTACTTACACCTAACGCATACGAGTGTGTTATTCAGATTCTGCACCGAACAAAAACATGCTTACCTCTTCCACGGCAAACATTTAAGGTGTTTGAACTTTAAAAAATAGGTCATTAAGTACCCATGTTAAGCGCAAATGCCGTCGTGAAGAAATATATGCAAAAACTCGGAAATAGTTTAGCTAAAATAGGTCCAAGAACGGTATATTTTGACTAAAAACACAGTTTTAAGTCACGCAATTTTCTATTTTCACTTTGTAAACAAACAATCTTTCAGTTTATACATTCAATAACTTTTTTGTTAAGGCCTCTACAAACATAGGTTGACAAACCAAGTGGAGCCTACACATCTGGCCTCCGGGTAGGTGTATTTATATTTCGATAACAGTGATATAAACCTAATTATCAGGTCAAAATATCTCCAGAAATGCACAAAATAACGAAATATTCCGCCATTTTGTTCCGCACAGAACATGTCCCTCACTTACTTTTCCACAAAAACCAAATACGTTGGACCCCCTGCACTTATGTCCACTGAAACTTGTCTAGCAGTCTGCATCTGTTGCTGGAACTTGGCATCTCCAACAGCCTTCTTGTGGTCTAAAAAAATTTATAAAAAAAAAAAAAAACATATCTAAATACAGGGATCACGAATCAAGGCGATTCGGGCGAAGAAGGTGCCCAGACTGGTCTAACTTCGCTTTATTTGCAGAGAAAAGCGAAGTTTACTTCACCCTCGATTTCCTGTTGAATTTGCCTGAGGGAACAATCAACATCTGCCAATAATCTCCCAAATTTTCACTCATTCATGATTGACAAACATTGTCATAAACAAATTCGACCTGATTACCTAATCAGTCTTTCCTTAAATGAGATTTTTATTGGCTGGTGTTTACAGAATAAACCAATAAAATCCAGGATAAAATCGCTCGATAGTCTTCAGCATTTTCTTTTTGAAAGTTACATAAGCGATAATGGTGTAAGTGACCCGGATGTTGAAACTAACAGCTTGTTAATTTGACAGTTAACTACGAGTTTAATGGCACTTTGAGAACCTGTAATAGGTGATAATTGGATTAAGATAATTGTCTATGATCAGAGCCGACTGGAAATTAAGAATGTGATGGACCTTTTGTGTGATTTGTTTATTGACTCCATTGAAGGAAGACACCCCCAGATGATTTCGGCTAGTAAAATAATTACAGAAAGGTGAGTATTGATTTTTACGAGAAAATATGACAAAATAATCACACAAAAGTACCGTAATCACCCTAAGTATTGGGACACCCTAAATATTGGGACACCCTTATTTTTCACGAAAATAATTATTTTTTGTGTCCCTATATTTTGGGACACTTTTATTATCAGTATTTTTTGGTGTCCCTAAGTTTTGGGACACGTTCAGAAACGGTATTTTCGCGTTCCTAAATTTTGGGACAATGGATATGTGCTCGGTAATTATGCAGGTCGGCCTGTGTTCTTCCTACTTTCACCATGTTATTGCATAGTTTACCTTACTGTGCTGTGAATTTGAAACAAAAATTTAAAAGTTCAGAGATATCGACCATAAGGGATTCAAGAAGAAAAAATTACAATATATAAAGTACCGATATACCTTTTTATCTAACACTCCTCTATAAAATAAAATGGCCATCATTTTCATTTTTAATTAATTATATCCCCATATCCTTAGAATTTTACTCTTGTTTTTCGATCTGTTAATTGTCAATAACTAGCTTAACTGATTATAAAGTGCAAATAACAGTTAGGGCAAGTGTCAGTGTCAGTCCTGAGTATTGTAGATAATTTTATCAAAACAGTCTGTCCAATGACAATAAAATGTGTGAAAACTTCCCTCACCAAAACATGCAAAGGTATTAACGGAATGTCAATTACCACTTAACGAAATAATGCTCGACAAGTTTCAACACAAAAAATCAATCATTTTAACCTCCAAACTGTAGACAGAAAATAATTACAAAAATATTAAAATTATTTGATTTCGTATAATCATAATTATGTAACGGTTGATCCATATACTTTGACGTCCTACATTGTTTTAGACATAACTGGTGCATGCATGCAAATCGATCCAAAATATTGGGACACTTTTTGAACAAATATTTTTTGCGACCCTTAATATTGGGACACGAAAAATTTTAATTATTTTTAACTGTCCCTATACTTAGGGTGATTACGGTAGTTTTAATTATTAAAGCCTTTTAATTCCCCAAAACACCAAAATACTTTCAGGAAAAATGACAGACTGAATTTCCATTTGTGAATTATGATGCTAAAATAAAATCAATGAATTGTGATTTGTGTCTGATAGTCAGGCCTCCAATATATTTACAACTGGAATTTTTTTATATTGTAGAACACAAGATCTCTGTTGGTGATGCAAGTGCCAGCAACAGATGCAGACTGCTAGACAAGTTTCAGTGGGGAAAAAGTGGGGTTGCTGTCCGATGTGCCAAGCTAATTTACATTTTCTGCCACAGGAGTACCTTGCCATATTTATTATTGTCATTTTTTTATAGAATAAAATAGATTAAATAATCAGTATTGTTGTTTTATTATATGTATGGGTGTATAAGAGAAAATAAGAGCCATTTGGTAAAAAGCTGACCGATCGCCTTGGTCACTTCTCCCTGTTTCTGAAAACTTCTCCCTAAATTTCCAGGAGGGAGAAGTCACTTCTCCCTAAAATTTTCTCCTAGCTTAATCCCTGCAATATATTGGAGGCCTTACTTTTCAGACACAAATTACAGTATACTACATTGATTCTGTTATGGAACAATAATACACAAATGCCATTAAGTAAATCAATATAGATATAAGTAAATAATAACACTAAAACAATCAAACTTCTTTTTGTTTTGATGTCAGATGCATGTATATCGCGGTGTTGCTTATTAACACACCGTGTAATCTACGGTACATCAGGGAGTACGTTCCATGCTGGACAAATGTTTTAAAACAACTTTTTATATAATTTATTGAGATTTATTTTAATAAAAAGAAATAATGTACAAACAAACAAAAAATAATGTACAAACAAACAAAGATCGCGGTCGTCAATTTCCAAAGGTGTCGGTACCTTTGAACTGATAGACGATCTGTTGGTCGGTCAAATTCAGCGATGTGAGTTCGTCGTCATCCGTCGTTAACCAGCTTGATAGGTCAATGAGCAGGTAATGTCAAAACAACGAACTGTTTTGACGTTTCCCGCTCAATGTCTATTATGGTTAGCAGCTTTCATTAATTGTAGCTCATTTGCGGTTTGTCTCGTGAACGAAATTCTGTCAGTACTGTATCAGCTTGGTGTTTTTCGCATCTACTGTTCGTCACAAAGGGGGTTTCAAAAGCTTTTGTATAAAAAACTCATTTATTTTCATACGTTTGATGTTGTATCTGTTGATGAACATGTAATCGCCTCTGAAATCCCTGCATACAAAATGTAATATACAACCTTCACCGGTAATGACGTAAATGACACGAAAAAAGCGTGCGTTTCGTGAATTTGTCACCAAAGTTGATTTGATCATTTGGTCTTTTTTACCACCCACGAAGAATGAAACATCCACATTGTAAATGTACAAAAAATTAGGATCCACGGACTGAGCGCGATATATTGGATATCGCCATATAACGGATCGCGATGTAACAGAGCTGCAGTGCAATTATAATGGAAATATTGTTTGCACCAAAATTGTTCGTACCTAAAACGCCGAAAAAAATGCCGGTCGGCCGGACCGACGACTTCACAAAACTGCCGGACCGTAGCAAATTTTGCCGGACATGACCGGCAGTCCGGTGCCTTTCATGAAGACTGTTAGATGAAGGCACTGTTTCAGCATGTTGCTAACCATCAATTATAAATAGTCACCCAATTCATTATTCAGTCTGTTGTCAACACTAACAGTTTTAAAATATATTTCATTTATTTTTTGGAAATGTGACTTTTAAAGTGGCTAGTCATAGAAATCATACAAGTCATGAAATACGGATTACATTTCAAATGTTACATTTCAAATCTGTAAGGCTATGTTGATATCTCATATTCAATATTTGGTAGTTTTTTAATAAATTATTAATAAACAACAAGACAGCACTTATTAAAACTAAAATTATAAATGCTGAAATATAATTTAACAAATCAACAAGTAAAACGACAAAAATTGATAGGAATCTAGACTACTTAGATTCCTGCTGTATTTAAAATGCAAATGGCAGAATTTGTTCAACATTTAAAGAAGGAAAGGACTCAGTTGACCTAGTGTTATAAGTCTTCTTGGAGAATGTTGTTCTGTTTCATTTATTTAAATAAAAAAACTGAATGAAAAATTTAAATATGAAGAAATACAATGAAAGATGTGTCGAGTTATTCCGTTATTCATCAACCCATTCCTCCATAAATATGCCTTTTTACGCATGTGCATGTGCGACTAGTGTAGATCCAGATCAGCCGGCACATCTGTTTAGATCCTGATCATACGGCATGTGCCAGCTGATCTGGATCTAAACTTTTCACCCAAGCAATAGGTGTGTCTATGGAGGAAAGGGTTAATAGTTATCAAGTTTATTAGCCTAATAAAGATTTAATCACTCGTAAATATAAATCAATTGAAATCAACACCAATAGGGTCAATTATTAAATTAAAAGTAACAAAAGTGTTGATTAACTCACTCCCTACAACTGCACGTATCACTAGTATAGTATCATTGCTACAAGGTATTGAGGAGATTAAAATACCTGTGACAATTATTATATATGCTGGAAATCTGTATTATCGTGCAGCTTAAAATTCAATTGAAAAAATATTTTGTGAATTCATATGTTACAGTGTTTATAACATACAAAAAAGAACTTCAAAAGTTTATCTTTTAATTTCCAATCCATTTAACATCAGTAAACCACTTACAATTGACCTACTTTCATTTTCAAAACATGGCGTCTGCCCTCTGTTTATAACATCCAATTACCCATAATTCCGTGCATATAACATTTAACTACACTGCACATCAAAAGTAAGGCACTGCTCAAACAGAAATAACTAAAACATTACACAGAAGGTGTTTCGTGAAATATATGCCATAATAAATATAAAATGTCCCAATTTCAGTACAAATTGTTTAGTTTTGTTTACAAATGGGGCAGATATAATACGAATTCCTTCTTACACATGTTTCTGGTGTACAGAATTTCAAATGTACCCAACCTTGGCATGCAGAACATTGTACCCACTTGACAATAACAAGGTAATGATGACTTTTGTCAGGATGTAATATTTACTGTGCACGTTTTCAATACAATAGCTGATGTAACGTTGCTAGGTCATATGCAAATGAGTTTTTAATTATAGTAACAAGATGGCTGTCATCTGGGTCATGTTACGTCATGATGGTGATGGTTTATATTTTTCTGAATTTCTGCATCCTAACTTTTTATCTGCAGTATACATTAGCATGTTGCTGTTGCATTTACTTCCCTTGGGTACATTTATAGTAACGGAAATATAAAAATAGAAACGGAAACGGAAGGTCAAACTTGGTTTGTTTTGAAAACGAGTGATAATTTCAGGTTTTGTAGTTTTTTTTGCGGGAAATAAGGAGCTTTAGCCTGTTTTTTACACATTTTTGTTGTCTTCTTAAGATGGTGGACTGATCTGGAAGAAATAACCGCACGTGCTAACGGTTGCTTAGGGATTCAAGAGGATAAATCCGAGATGCACAATAATACGAAGATGCACGATAATATGAGAATTGGCCATTATAGTTATTTGGTTTCTTGACAGGGAATGTGAGGATATATTGCAGGTCTGGGTTTTATTATACTGCAAAGATTTGTTCAGACAAAAATAAATAGAAAACATCGATTTTTTTATTTATTTCGCTTATTTAATACCGAACAGCTTAATTCCCCTCTGAGAACCTTAATAATTACATGTCTGACGTCATTAATTTACCTACATGACGTCACTTGTATAGAAATTTAATGGACTACCGATTTGATATTTATTTACAAAATATGAGAATAATCTGATCATTTTCAACGTAAAAACATAACAAAAATATTTTCTTAACAATTTTAGTAATCCCTAAGCATACCGCTTTATAATTTACAAAATCGACTTCAAATTATGAATTTTTATTGAAATTCAAAACAAAATGGCGGACAACAACAAAAGGTGGGAGGCCAGAGATGGAAATTAAGTCACGTGCTTTCATATCTACGGCCGATCCCTAAATACGAATATACATCTGATCAATGGCAAATTATCCAATCAAATTCAAGGAAATTTCTTTGCAGTATACAGTACAGCTCGGGTGTCTTTTACATTTTTCACTCATCGCCGTGTTTCACTGTCAGCGCGACATCCAATTTTTTTCGGGTGATCACGGGTGATCGTCGATCTTGCCACCGCGATCATCTGACAAGAAAATCACGGTGATTTGCCGCGATTTATCAGCGTGAATCGCGGTGAAGATTTACCTGTGATTTAAAGACATTCTTCCAAATTTATTTATTTAAAAAGAAATATGTTGTTCGTATTTTCGTATCAGAGAAAAGATCTGAAACTTGATCAATGCATAAATATATTGTCCATTATTTGAAACACTGGAGTTTTCCACACCTTCCGTGTTGACATAAACACCTTTGTACTTGCCCCGTAAATTGCTGCCTATTATGCTTCTAAGTGGAATGTTGTCACGGTCATTGCAGAAAGTGAACAACAGTTATTAAATTGGTTAATTATTTTACGACAAATTATAAGAATTCATTGACAAGTAGAGTATTTACGCCTCAGATCGGAATTCAATGTCATTTAAAATAAGAGTATAATTGCGATTGAAACACACAGTAAACTGGACATAATAGATCATTATCAAGAAAAGTGAATAAAAATTGTGTCGTTCTTACCTTATCGTTTCCTTAGTTGTTATTTTGATGAAAGATAAATATATAATATTCTTTTTCTTAAGTACTCCGAACATGTTGAGAAAATAAATAACGGTGAAAATATAACAGCCAAGTACATTAGCTACATGTATAAAATCCATCTCGTCAGTATTTTTCCCCAATCCCTTCCTAAAACATCTTTATTTATGAGCAATCAACACCTGTTTGAACACCTGTGTGATCAGCATTGTATATTTCATCATCACTTCTGTTTATTCACTTCAAAAAGAACGCAGACGAGTAATACTGATTTTCCGAGATCAAAGGTGCCGTTTTGGGTAAAAAAAATTATTGATCAAACGTCGGCATTTTTTATTCTTAACAGATTGACTCATTTGTCAACTCTCAACAAAAAAATTAAAATTGCTCGAAACAAATTAGAATTGTACATTGTATAATCAAAACATGCCTTGTAAAATCAAAACATGCTGGAAATTAATAGCATATGCCTGTCACAAATGTTATTTAAATAAACAATGTTTGTGTTCACGACTTACTCATTACATTCAAAATGTTCATTCAATAGTTGATTTGTCGTTGAGTAGTGTGTCATTTTTGTTTGGGAATCAACTAAGCTGTTGATAATTGGTGTTTTATATGGATTACTTAACTCCAAGCTTCTTACGTTGACAGGTAAGCACTTTCAAAATAGTTAGAGTCGAGTCGGCTAATTTCGTACGGGCGTGTAATTTCGTACAGTCTCACGATTTTCAATACCGTCGCCCTCCTTTTCGCTGTTTTATACTGGGCTGCATCGTAAACAATGCATCAATCCATCAAGTGCTCGCAAAGCGTCTTCCTACACAGATGACAAACAATACGTCATCATATAATCTGATTGGATGATGTACTTGGCGCCAAGTTGGAATTTCTTCCCCGCTCCGGATTGTAAAGATAGACAACCGCTTCAAAATTTCTGCGTTAAAGGTAGATGAATTATATCGCTTTGCTTGTTTCACTGTATGAGTGTATATCGTAGGACGATACTTTGATCATTTAGCTTTGATAATATGTTAAGTATTTATCGAAAATAACTTATAATTTTTAAATAGAAATGATAAAATAAAGTGTACGAAATTACCCTCCGCTGATTTCAACGCGGTTTTTGAAGGTGTCTAATGTCGTACACCAATTTTTTGTTAGTGCACATGGCAAAACTTTCTTTTGTACCGCACATTAAATAAAAATATTTTTAATAATAACAATAATAATAATTAATAGATATAATAATAAAATAATAATAATAATAATAGATCTAGATCTAATTGATCTTTTTACATTTCATTGACAACTATCATAAATATTTACACTAGGATGAAGAATGTCATTATCAAAGGAGTGTATGTTGTGGGAATGCATCACTGGGGTAGAAGGGAACTGGAGGTCGAAGTGGTTTACTACTGTAAACGAGAACCAAGTAATCCATACGACAGGAATGCTGTTGGGGTGTTCTCTGACATTACCTTGCAATCAACAGCAGGTTATCTACGCAAAGAGGATGCCGCCGCTTTAAATAAAGTGCTAGAATTTGCAGATAGAAATGTGTTTTTGAAGGCTAAAATGTCTGCAGCCAAGTTCAGTCCACGTAAGGGACCAATGCAGTTATGCAATATCGGATTTAAATGTCAGGACAGAAATATAGATAGTGTCCGCCAGTTAATTTCTGGATATGGTGTACAAATATTCTGAACGCTAATTATTTATGTGAAATAAAAGTTATGGCTTTACTAAGTATTGTTGTTCCCTGTTGTCTTTTTTCAGCAAAATGCCTAAGGGATACTCTAAAAAAAGTCTAATAGAGGCAGTGACAGCTGTTCGACAAGGTCTGTCCTTTAGAAAGGCCAGCGCCAAGTTCGGTGTGCCAGTCATGACTATCCAAAATAGGGTTAGCGGTCTCATAGATGACCATGCGTCTGCTGGGAGACCTACGGTTATTCCTGCTGAGATAGAGAAACAGATTGTCGAAAAAATTAAAAGGGCTGCAGACAGGGTTGGTTTCTGTCATGCGAGTTATTTGATCCTTTGAATTTCAGTTCATTTCAGCCGGGTTTGCCGAGTTAAAATTGTTCTTTTAAAACTTATTTACAGACATAAACGACTGATTAGCTGGTTTGTTCGTTCATTTCTTGTTGTGTTTTCAGTGTTATCGTGAACTTTTATCAGCATTACACCACAGAGTACGTGTAAATTTGTAACAATGTATTATAAAGACGAGTATTAAAGTTTAAAAGTCAGTTACCGTTTAAGAGAGTACAGAATCAACAAATTTTCTTAAACTTACTTTAAGTTTCAACTTTCCGAAAGAAGATGAATACATGGAATTATGTTCTTAATCCCTAGGTTTTAGATAAAGTATAATCTGTTTCTCAAATTTATCGTCGTAGTCTGTTTCTAAGCTGTTGTCAAATCTTAATCAGCAGGCTGACGGTTAAATGTTTATTCTATAATGCTGTTGGTCCAGAACCTCGTTCGAGCTTTATGTTGACAAAAGTCCAGCTATTGTCTCTTCTAATGCATTATGAAAGAAGTTGTCATGTAATAATTGATTAGGTGTCTTCCTCACCAATTCTGGTATGTCTCAAAATTTTAGGGTTTTGGAATCACACGGAGGATGCTTCAGGTGAAAGTCGGTCGGATGGTCAGGAAACTGGGAATCAAGACCCCATTTCGTCATGGAATTCCTGGAAAGGATTGGGTATCTGGATTTTTATTCCGCCATACGGACATCAGCTTGCGAAAGCCTCAGGCATTATCGACCTGTAGAGCAAGAATGCTTAATCAAACAGTGACAGATCATTTTTATTCGGATCTTCAGAAACTTTTAAATGACATTGGTTTAACTGATCAGCCCATGAAAATATGGAACATTGATGAAACCAGTGTGCCTTTGTTGCACAAACCGGTCAGGGTATTGGGTCAGACTGGGGCAAAGAACATACCAGGTCGCGTTGGCAACCACCGTAAAAATGTGTCAGTCCTGGCATGTGTAAACGCTGCCGGTGGTGATATTCCTCCGCTGGTCATAATAAAAGGAAAAACCTACAAAAGTCTGCTTGCCTATAACACAGAGGAAGGCGTCCCCGGCACCGTTTATACATATCAAGAACGGGCATGGATGGAGGATGCATTAGGTGAAATGTGGTTTCAGGACCACTTTCTTAAGCACTGTGGTCCTGAACGCCCACAACTCATTATAATGGATTCCCATTCTTCTCACGAGACACTGGGACTAATTGATGCAGCCATTGCGAACGATATTGTATTGTTGGCATTTCCCCCGCATACTACGCAATGGCTGTGTCCATTAGACAAATCAATCTTTGGACCTCTTTCACGAGAGTACTCCAGAGTATGTACAGAATTTATGGCCTGCAGTCCAAACAATATTGTTAATAAATGGCAGTGGCCTAAATTATTCAGACAGGCATATACTAAGGCATTCACATCTGCTAACATTACTAGCGGATTCAAAAAATGTGGCATATTTCCTGTTAATGCCAATGCTTTGCCAAAATCTGCACTTGCCCCATCAGAGCCATTTGATGTTGCAATTACCTCTGTAGAAAACCCAACCAGTGAACCGTTACCGAGTTTAACTCCCAAATGTGAGTTTGGTCCAACGCCAAAGGTCGACAACAGTACTATTGCAGAATATGCTGCCACGACTGCTGCTGTCCCGTTGGACGGCGATAATGGAAGGGAATTATCTGAGGATGAATTTATCAATCTGATCCTTTCTGGAGAATGTCCGTACACTCTAGACCCAGTAACAGGTAGTATAGAGTTGCAAATTGAGTTAGGTCCGTCCGTGTCTGATCCTGTTCCTTCTAGCCACGACTGGTCTACGGAGGTAAATGCTGCATTTACATTACCGGCATCAGACTGTAAAGTAAGCACTCAAGTAAATCCCAGAAGGTTAACTTCACACAGAATTCTTACTTCTAAAGACATTGTAGATAAAAAAAGAGAAGATTTTGAAAGAAAGGAAAAAATAAAGGTAGAAAAGGAAAATAGACAAAAATGTAGAATTTTAAAGAAAGAACAGTCAGTGTCTAACAAGAAAGAACAGTCCGCATCTTTGAAGCAGATATAACTTAGTCAGTTCAGTTTAGATCAGGTAGATGCCACGTTGTTCCTCAATTATCTTATCCTGAAAAAAATAAATAGATTTAAGATTCAGTAAATATTTGTTATGTTTCCAGTTTTCACTTTCAGACGAATTCTACTTTCACATAACTTTCAACACAATCCATAATAGCAACAATGAGATATCTTGTCTCAAGCTAAAACACCTTATTTATTATACATGTATATCAATGAGTTGTGACAAGCGATATTCAACTTATAAATAGATAATATTAGATCTACTGAGTAGCAATTCATTTTGTTCAACCAAGACCAAAATCTGGACAGTTCAAAGAAGATCGAGATGAACTATGAAAAGTAAGTAAAATCCTTTAAAGTTGAAAGTATTATGATTTAACTTTTTTCTGAACAGCGCCCTAAACATTCTTAATGTGAAATCTTTCATATTATATGCAGCAGTTTAGTGTACGAAATTTCCCTCCGCTGCGTACGACATTTGCCGCCCCTGTACGAAATTGGCCTACCTGCACTTAGCGTGTTTTAGTCTAGTTTAAATCGATTATCCAATCAGAAAGCGGTTAACAAAAGTCGTTGAAAGAAATTGTACTGGTACCGCAAAATGACGGCGAATGCGATATAGCCGCATATGGAGCCAGAGATATATAAATTACAAACGCATCCGAAACCGTACGAAATTAGCCGACTCGACTCTATTGATTAATTCATGTCACTTTGCAAAAATCGGGCGTCGGTGATAAAATCAAGCTCTGTTATATTAAAAAGTTATTACATTTATTAAGAAACTCTATATTTTCACAGAAGATACGCAAACAAAGAAAATTGTTTTTTTGTTTAATGCTGACGAATCGGCACGTCCGATTACACGACTAAAATTTTTACATTATTTTGATACAATGTTCAAATTGGTTAAAGAAAGAACATTTTACATTAAAAAAATACATTTTAATACACTCCTTTTCCGAAAGATTTTTCACCGCGATACCCCGTGATCGACGCTGAAGCTAAACTGCTGATAATGAACACGAGAAGAACGAGAATGACTGCAGAATTATCGCCGCGAATCACGGCAAATCACCCGAAAATCGCCGCGTCGGAAGGACATATTTGCGGTGAATTTCCACCCGGACTGATTTATTAACGCGGTGGACGGGTGAAAAATGTAAAAGACACCTGAGCTGTACTGTAATAATACAAAATACTTGAGGAGAACCGTCTGTATAAAATCATTTTGGGTGAGAACTGTCAAGGGAGGAAACGGATTGAGAGAGAACAGTCAGGATGAGGGAACGATTTGGGGGAGAATTGTCTGGCATTCACCTGCAGGTCTCTACAGTACCGTCAAAACGAAACTCATTTGTCGCAAAAACAAAGTAGATATAGAAAATCTAGAAACAAAATTTACCAAAGATATATTTTGTTTCTGTGAACGGTAGTCCCATATCTCATCATCTTCGTCACTGCTTATTACTTCTACCTTCGGCATTATTTCTACGATACTTCAGTGAAAATTACTTTTCTGCTCGGACTACTGTTACTGTTCCCTCTCAGGAAGTCGGAAACCGCAACCGTATTGTACCGAACTTACCGCAGGTCACAAGGTAGACTACTACACTGCCTTCATTACTTAAAATGCCTGCCCAACCTTTCCACACCTACTGGAAATACACAAGTTTGTTATAAATATACGTAACAGAGCTTAATTGAAAAGGATATATCTCTGAAGATAAACCCCTACAAAATCAGACATTCGATAAAATAGTTCTTGTCCACAACAACCTAGGCTTAAGACCGTTATACCTAAACATTCTCTAAAAGTCTATTTTCATTCAAGTTCATGTAGTTCATGTAGTTTCGAAGCCGGAGCACCAGATGATGCTAAGCATTTTGCTTCTTAGGCCCATTTTAATTTTGTTTTCCCTAATTGGTACTGAGTTTTGGTTTAGTTTATGGAATACATACAAAATTTATATTCCAATGTGTCATTATGGAATACATACAAAATTTATATTCCAATGTGTCATAAAATTGGTATTTACATTCTGTCACATTGATAATATTATCTTATTTAAATACAAGACACATTAAAATTAATAAAACAATAAAAACAATGCACGATGAGAACACAGTGTTTATATATCATATGATTCATGTAATTAATAATGGGGGTTGTAGCATTGGGCTATGAATTTTTATTGATCTTTCCAGTTTTTATTGAGCCTAGATTTAAAGCAGTTGAGAGTCTGCACTTCTATTGTATCAGTGGGTAAAGAATTCCATGTATCCACCACCCTATGACTGAAAGTATTTTTTCTAATGTTTAATCTAGCTCTAGGCTTATATAGCTTTTGAGTATTCCCCCCCCCCCCCTTATATTACTGTTATCTCTAAGGGAAAGAATATTTATGGAAATCCTGTCTAGCCCATGCCCAAGCTTGTATACTTCAATGACATCCGCCCTGGCCCTCCTGTACTCCAATGTTGGCAAACCAAGACTTATTAATCTTTCTTTGTATTCTAGCCCTTGCAGTTCTTCTAATATTCTAGTAGCCCTTCTTTGCACATTTTCTATAGCAATAACATCTTTTTTGTATCTTGGGGTCCAGATTACGGAGGCATATTCTAAATGCGGTCTTACAAGGGACTTATGAAGTTGTAAAAACATTTCCTTATTCATATACGTAAAATTTTTATAATCAGCCCCAAGTTCCTGTTAGCTATATTTACTTTAGTGTTATTGTGTTTGCTAAAAGTTAATTTGTTATCGAATATCACCTCCAAGCCTTTTTCTTCAGTTATTTGTTCGATTTTATGGATTTTATTTTCAGAGTCTTTTAAGTAATATTCACTAATAGGCTTGTTTCCTAGATGCATTGTTTTACATTTCTTTGTATTGAACGTCATTTGCCATTTATTAGCCCAATCACAGGCATCAAAGATGTTATCTTGTAATTTTATTTCATCTTCATGTCCTCTAATAACAGTTTTAATAATAGTTTTGTGTCATCTGCAAAGAGCTTGGAGATACAAGTTAGGGCATCGGGTAAATCAATAATGTAAATCAAAAACAAGACTGGTCCTAATACACTACCCTGGGGGACTCCACTGGTAACATTTTGCCAGGAGGAAGTGGCTCCATTAAGGATAACTCTTTGTAACCTATTTTTCAAAAAGTCTTCAATCCAGTTGTACAATTTTCCCCTTATACCAACACCCCAAATCTTCTTTAATAGCCATTGAGTACCCGCCCTTTGGCTTTGCAATGCTATTAAATTCTTACGTTTTATGTTTGTGTGCTTTTGCATGCAACATTGTTGAGCCAATAAGTGGGTTGGAGTTGTTTCACCAAGACAACTTGTATTTGTTTTGTGATATGAGAACCTGTTGGGGCAAGTGTGAGGTTGGTGCACCCTAGAACCTGGTTTAAACCCCCAGTGGCAATTTGATTTGCCACTGACCGTTCCAAGGCGGTAACCCCTCGGGTTCTCATTTTTTGTTAATTGTTAGTGGTGTCTCTTTTGAAACTGATCATTTTATTAACCATGCTCTCTCCCTCTCTTCTTCTTGACTGTGTGGGGAGGCTGTTTTTTCTGAATGTGGCGATTCCTGATATGCATATTTCACCTTTTTATGTGGTACCTTGTCGAAGGCAGCTTTAAAGTCCAAATAAATAATATCTACGTCATTTTGGTCATCTATCGCAGCTGTCCATTCTTCAATACATTCCAATAGTTGTGTTACGCAAGATCTCGATTTCCTAAATCCATGTTGAAATTTAGAGATAATGTCGTTGCTTTCTAAATGATTTACTATGGCATTTCTAATAATCTTTTCCATTATCCTACAACATATAGAAAAAGGTGAAATATGCATATCAGGAATCGCCACATTCAGAAAAAACAGCCTTATGGGTCGATAGTTTTCTACATTATTCCTATTGCCACTTTTGTGTATTGCAGTAACATTTGCTCTTTTCCAATCTATTGGTAATTTGCCTTCATCAAGTGATTTTCTAAATATATTA